>QZGG01000577.1:0-123139 GCA_006409495.1 Sedum album
TTCAATATCAATCCTATTACAATGTTCTGAACTGCTTATCAAATAGAACTTGCCTAACTCTTAATGATGGTAATCTACAATACATATAAAGTGGGGAAATCTGATATTAGATTAAATATTTCATTCACTCAGGAGATACTGCATCTGAGGACTAACTGTTTAAGAGAATAAACGGAGGTTAGGATATCAATTCACTCCGTAAACAAATGAAATCAAATGTCAAAAAGTACAGTTAATTACCGCTCCACAGAATCCCGTACTTTAGGAGTCGCAAGAGAAACATTCAACCAAGACGTTTACTTCTCAGTTACGGGAGCATATTCGACACTCTTCTTTTCTTCACTCGAAATGTCTTCTTTAACCATGGGCAATACTGAGTTTGTACCGAGCAGCGCAAAAGCAGAGTAAGATAACCCTTTGACTTGCTCAATCATAGCTCCAGCTCCTTTTATCTCGCCAAACCGAAGAACAGTTCCATCAACAGGACTGACCTACATTGAATCGCCAAACCCAGACAACAACAAATCATAACAGCTCAACACACCAAGAATCGACACAATTACAAAACCCTATTAAATTTCCACGAAAAAGACGATAGTGGAGTACATACTTGTGTGCGAAGCGAGCGAAGGTGAAAGCGCGGCCAGTATTTCCAACGACTTTAACAATCGACGACTCTATCTCACTGAGACGATCCAGATTCAGATTCAGATCCCGATCTCCATACACACGACGGTCGCCTCTTCGTCGTCTCTCTGGTTTCGATTTCCTCTCTCCCTGCTGCGTCTCGAGATGGTTTGAACGTGAGTTGATTTTGCAAATTAGGTTAGAAGGTGAGAGACTGACACAGAGAAGCGGGTGAGAGGTGTCAAAGGAGCGTAGGTGTCAGAAGGTGAGAGACTGGCACAAAGAACCAAACTACCCTCGGCACATTAACCCCCAATTCATTCCTAACCAAACTAAATTTCAATCCAGATGACACGTGTAACAATCCAGTTCATCCGATTTTGAAATGTAAGGTCCAGATCTGGACTCATGGATCAACCAAATAGTAGTGGATCCACCAGAGACGCCCTCCTAATATTTATGCGCAATTCTCATTTAGTTTTTGTTAGTTCTATAGTTGTTTGTGAGAATTTTGATACTTTCGTGTGATTTTCAGGTTATTTACATCTTTCGAATTCACGGAATAGCTTTGAAAAAATGAGCGCAAATGTCTAGAGAACCGTTGAAAAAGTAATGAATTTTGGTCAGGTCAACCAAAAGTCAACTCAAGTCAACCAAAGGTCAACTCAAGTCAACTTTGACTCGGTCAACACGGTCAAACCCAAATTTTTCAAAGTTATACATACAAATCTCACATTCAAAAATCGACATCTTTGGCAAATCATTCAATCAAAACAAAGACCAAAGATCAAGAGATTGAAGATGGAAGCTAGGATTTGAAGATAAGACATCAACAACCTAGACTACATTTCTAAACTTCTTTTATTGTTTTATGCATATATTTCATTTTTGATTGTCATTTGTATGTTTCTCACCATGTGTGAGTAGTTGACTTGTGATTGGGGATCATATGGATCCCCTAGGTTAGGATAGAGTTTTGAACATTCTTTCCATGCATTTGAATGAAGTTTGGTTGTTTTCTTAATTGTTATAGTTATATGTTCACTAAGATGCATGCTAAGTGTTTGACGAAATGCCTAAGTGTGTCTAAATGAATGAAACTTCTAGGATTTGATGACGATTGATTCTTAGGATGTTTAGTAACTATTTCATTGTTGTTTTGAGAGTTAATTGTGCGAGAGCGACAATTACTCTTGTGAGATAGGTTAGGTTTGTGTTGAGTTCTTAGTGTCACCCAATAGACCGAAAGGTTGAGGTTGAGATGCTTGAATTCCACATGGTTCAATAGACCGATGGGTTGAGAACCAATACCTTTAGCGCATCAATCACATTCCAAGGAAGGAACGAGAGTTGAACTTGGAATTTGATGCGTAACCTTAAGAGAACTAACCAAATGTAATTTGTGCATGTGAAATTGAATGTTTGATTCTCCTAAGTCCTAGGGGTGAAGTAGAATCCTTAGTCACACCTTTAATTTTCTTGTTTAAAACCAATCAACAAATCCCCCAAACCTTTTTATGTTAAGTAAATTTAGGTAACTCTTAACTAGATACCTACCACCTCTTCCTTTGGGTTCGACCCTAGGTCACCTAGGTTATAAATATTATTTGACTTGCGTGATTAGGATTAGTGTTCCAAGAATACGCCCTAAACCCGCGCGTCGCGCAATTTACTTAAAGACTTCGAAATTCATCCTCAAACCTCAGCTTTGTTATATTGTGACAATAAGGTTGCAATGCACATCGCTGCTAATCCCTTCTTTCATGAAAAAGATTGTCATTTCATTAGAGAAAGATCAAGAAGGGACTGTTAAAACAAGGTTTATGAAATCAGTAAATGAACTTTTGGGAAACGATCCTTTTGAGAAACTTTGTGAAGAAGAAGAAGAAGAAGGCAATGTGTGGAACTTACTATCACGAATACACTATAACAAAATGGAGTTGCACGGATGAATCAAACATTGTTGGAGAATGTTCAATTCATGCTATCTAATGTCTGATTGGGCAAGCCTATTTGGAATGAGGCTCTAAGCTATGCTTGTCACATTATTAATCGACTACCGGCGTCTACACTTGGAGGAAAAATTCCAACTGAATTATGGACTAGAAAATCTGCTACTGATTACGATTCTTTACATGTGTTTGGTTCTACTGTGTACTATCATGTTAAAAAATCTAAGTTGGATCTAAGAGCCAAGTTTTTTTTCATGGGAATCCCATCATGCTCTAAGGGATATCCCTTTTAGTGCCTTGAGACGAAACAGAATGTCTTCAATAGAGTGTTACCTTCGATGAATCTGTCAAAATGAAGAAGGAAGTTAAGAAGACAGAGGGAACTTCAAAGCAAATTTTTGAATTTGGAGTCAATTACTCAGTTAAAGATAATTCTCCGAAGGTCGAAGAAGATTCAATAGTAGAATAAGGATCAACCCAAGAACCTACGCAACAACATGAATCAATTGCAACTAGTAAGCCACGACGCTTGAATGTTTAGATACCCGCTAGATACACAGACATGGTAGATCTTCCCAATCAATTCAAGAATACATTGGCTTATGGTAGATGTTTAGATATGCTTGAATGTTACTTTCCGTTGCATTTGACATTCCATCAGCATACAAAGAGCATTTGAGAGTTCTCAAGCACCAAAGTGGAAGGATGCTATGGATGAAGAGATAAAATGCCTTCATAAGAACGAGACATGAGAGTTGACGTAGATGTGCACTGCAAAGCAAGGTTGGTGGCTCAGGGTTATGCTCAGGAAGAGGGAGTTGACTACAATGATATATTTTGCCTTTTATACAACATTCCTCAATACGAGTCATGTTGGCCTTAGTAGCGTAGCTAGATTTTGAGTTGTTCCAACTCGATGTGAAGACTACGTTTTTACACTCTAATTTGGAAGAGGAGATCTATCTGACTGCCTAAAGGATTCAAAGTTGCTTGTGAAGAAAAGATCGTTTGCAAGCTTAAGAAGTCATTTTATGGCTGGAAGCAATCACCTTGTCAATGGTATAAGCGATTTGGTCAATATATGTTGAAGCAGAAGTACACCAGAAGTGAACGTGATAATTGTGTTTACTTTCGTAAGCTACCAGATGGAGCTTTCATCTATCTTCTATTGTATGTTGATGATATGTTGAAATAGTCGAAGCTCTAGTCGAAATCAAGAAGTTTAAAAGCAATTGGCTTAGGAGTTTGAGATGAAGGATATGGGAGAAGACATGAGATTCTCGGCTTGGAGATTAGCAGACACAGAAGGAAGGGAAGGTTGCATTTGACTCAATGTCAATATTTGAAGAAAGTTATTACGATGTTTCAGAATGGATAAACATTCAAAACCAATTAGTACTCCACTAGTTCCTCATATCAAGCTCAGTGTGCAACTATCATCTAAAGATGATCCAGAGCAAGAATATATAGCTAGTGTTCTGTATGCAAGTTCGGTTGGTAACTTGATGAATGCAATGGCAAGGTTAAACCTTTCACAAGCAGTTGATATTATGAGCACATACATGCGCAATCATGGTAAAGAACATTGGTTAGCTGTGAAGTGGATTTTGAGGTATATTCAAGGTACCCTTTATGTTAGTCTTATGTTTGAGCAAGATCTTGGTCATGGTGTAATCGGATACTGTGATTCAGACTATGCAGGTGATTTGGATAAGCGAAGGTCTACGACGGGTTATTTGTTTACTCTTGCAAAGACACTAGTCAGTTAGAGATCATATTTAAAGTCTACAGTTGTTTTGTCTACTACAGACGTATGGTATATGGGAGTTACAGAGGATGTGGACGAAGCTATTTGGCTAAACGGGTTGGTTGAAGACTTTAGAGTTGGTCAAAACATGTGTGAGTATTTTGCAAAAGTCAGGGTATTATTCACTTAATAATGCACAAGGATTAGCGGCCTAGCGGTCAGCCACTCGGTCTCTGGTCTCAGAGGTCGGTGGTTCAAGCCCTCCTGAGTGCATATCCGCCTTGAGTATGGGGTTTGTCCATTCCTTGAGCGATGAAGTAGTAATAATTATTAAAAAAAATCACTTAATAAAAAGGGTTAATTGCAGTAAACCACCATTATAATATGGTGTTTTGCAGTAAACCACCATTATAAAAAAAAATTCGAAACGAGTATATTATAACATCGCCGTTAACAGAAAACCACCAATTTAACTGTTCTGTTAGAAATTGTAAAACATGCGTCATACGATGCGTGGGTATATAACTTTAATTCAGACAATTTCAAAAAACCACCATTATAATGTCTTGTTTTGTAGAAAACCACCATTATAATGTCTTGTTTTGCAAAAACCCACTATTTTAACAAATAATCACAAATCACTGTGGCTATGATTGTGGCTATCTTTGATTGGTAAAACAATACACGTTTATTAATTTATAATCCATACTAGACACGAAACCTAATGGAAGCATATTTACAGTTGCGGGTGTGGTGAGAAGCTGTTATATTTTAGCTCAGAGTCGATCTTTAAAATCAATATAGAAAAACAATTAGAGTTTAAAAGTAGTGATATAATAAATCATATTTCGTAAGATAAAATGAGAAAGTTATTTATATTTAACTTCCATCGAGTTTAAAAGAATTGAACCGTGCAGTCGATAATCATTAAACATTGATAATAAACTCTCAAACAAAAGTTTCTTTTTGTATTTCTTACATTATTTTCTTCATTGACTTCCATCGAGATTAAATTAAAGCACTATGTAGCTAGTAGATACTTATCAACGAGTAAAATTATCATATGAGCCTCTGATCTAGCATGAACAGTGCAGGTGGTAGTATTCTGATAATAAGTTATTAAAATGGTGGTTTTTCGTAAAACTGAGATTATAATAGTGGTTTTCAGTAATATTTTATTGCCACGTGTACACGCACTTAACGGAAGTTTTAACGGAACAGTTAAATTGATGGTTTTCTGTTAACGGCGATGTTATAATATACTCGTTTCGGAAAAAAAAATTATAATGGTGGTTTACTGCAATTAACCCTAATAAAAAACCAAGTCTTTCATGCTCGTACTAAGCATATGACAGTTCGCTATAATTTTGTGCGGGAAGTTATCGAATGTGGAGTTACTCTATTGAAGATGAATAGCACAGAGATTCATGCAGATATGTTGACCAAGGCGGTGGCGATGTTCAAGTCAAACATTGTCTAGAGTTGACTAACATCCTGCAAAGTTGAATTTGGAGAAGGGGTCGCTCATTTGAAGTTGAGAGGAGCTTGTGTTGAGATGAAGTCTCCAAGGTGGAGATTTGTTGGATGTGGCTCCTTGTCCCCTAATGGTGATTTGGAGAGGAGAAACTTCAAGGGAGTTTAGAAAACAGCTCATATTATTCTCTAATACCATATCTCTTAGTTCGTTAAGAACTTGAGAATTTTGTAGATATATAAATAGCTAGATTTCTCATTTGTAAACAATCCGAAGTGGCATTCTCTTCTTCCTTTAGAGATAGTGAAGTTTGCAGCAAAGTCTAAGGAGTATGTAACAATAACCGAACATTGTTAAATTTCAGTGTCTTAAATTTCTGCTGTAGTTTTTCCTTTATTTTCCAAGTTAGTTTTGAGTCTCGTCCTCAACATTAATGGATATTGACTACTTTGGCTAGAGAAAATATGCCCGAATTTCCCAACAAACATGTATAAAAAGCCCCATATCGATATACCACATGCATAAAAGACTAAATTTCAATAAAAAACATGCAAAACCCAAAATCTTAAATTTATTCCCAAATTAATACGAACAAGAATAGAGTTGTTTTCCCGTATGGCTTAAGGCCTATGTAATTTTGAGTTGATTTCCCGTATAGCTTTTTTAATATTAGAAACTCAAATGTTCAATGTACCCTCATATATTTAACGACTTGTATAAGAAAATATGTCAGAATAATTTACGAAATGCCTAGTGATTTTCTGTAATTAAGTCTATTATATAATCAAGTTGACAATAACAAATTAATCTAAAACATCACTAACCCAAATTATGTTCAAATATTGTTCAGATTTACCTAATACTAGTACACATATGAGAATGAACAAAAATGACAGTTTTTGACTTTTTAGTTCTTCAAAACATTAAATTAGTTAGTATTGGAAATTGTTGCAGTCAAAAATTACTACGTCAGTCCCTAATTGAAGTTAAAAGTTCATGCAATATTGAAAGTAATGCCACATGGAGCATTAGTTGATAGTTTTAATTTGAATCGCTATTGATTAGAGTAAAGCTCAAATCACAATAAATCATTATTCAAAATTTTATCAATGTGTATATTAAACCACATATATTACCCACCAAGGGCTAGCCTAGTGGCAATGGAGGTTGTATTATAAGCCACACGTCATGAGTTCGATTCCTGGTGAGTGTTAAAGCAGTGGGGCTTTAGCAGGGTGGGTTTAAAAAAACCACATATATTAAAATCTAATAAATACATGATGAACATCCGACCCATGAAATTCCAGTTTATTATGTGTATATATACAAATATTCTTGCTCAAAAATATTGCCCTTGAAACTGGACAATGGAGAGAAATTCTAAATTAATCCTCAGCTTGATACTATGTGGATTCCTATTGGCGTCATTTTTCAATCTAAATAAATGTGATGATCTATCAGCTGGAAAGAACAAAGCAAGCATTAAAAAAATATCATGGTGCAGTGAGGGGGATTGTTACACCGGTTCTGGAAAATGTTGGTGTTGTAAGAAGGGTCATCCTCCATTTAATTGTTATTTGGATAAACCTACTTGTGACGAATTTTGTTGATGAAGACAAGTTCTCATTATTAACCCTTATGGATCTTAGAGTGCAATGGATTGTGTAACTTGGGATGACGTTTGTTTTTATTTATCTTCAATGAGTGATTAATAAATTAAAAAAATTAGAGTTCCTATGTTTCTATAATCTATTTTATGTATATTATTCATTTTAATTTGCCTGCAGTCAAGACATGATAAAAAGGATTCAAAAATCTGATTTTGCCAATTTCATTAAGCAGGGGCGGATCCAGGCGTTCAAGATCGAGAGTCTGAAAATTAAATATATAATATAAAATAAACATAAATTCTATTTGTAATCTTAAAAATAAGTATCCACTTTACTTTTAATTTATAGAATACATACTAACTAAAATTTATGTCTAATGACAAATATAAGTTAAATTTTTGTTATGAATGCAAACAAACAAATTGAGAAAAATTAGTAGAATATATAAAACTAAATTTATGCCGAAGGAAAAGATAAGCTAGATTTTTTGTAATCGAACCAAACCACATCCTTTATTCTGACCCCAATGCTTCTATATAAATTATTTTAGTATTTTATGTATTTTCAGTTCGATTTGCTCGAGATCAGCCGTGTTAAAAAGGATTTAATATTTTTAATCTCGTCAATTTCATCAAGCAGTGGCGGACCCAGACATAAAAGATTTGGAGTCAGTTATATTTTGAAAATATTTTTAAATATTTATGAATTCAATTTGTAATTTTAAATATAAGTATACACCAAAAATTGAATTTATGAAATATATATTAACTAAAATTTATGCTGGAGGAAAAAATTAGCTAAGAATTTGTCAAATGAATGCAAAACAAACAAATTGAGAAAATGCAAAAAATATATACAACTAAATTTTATGCTTGAAGGAATAAAATAAACTAAAATTGTTGCACTCGAACCTAAACTACACCAATTTAGTACCAAACATACAACAAGTGTATCATTTAAGAGGGTAAAGTTTAAGAGAAACAAATTGTTGAAGATTTAGTTAGTTACTAAAGATAATTATAGTTATTTGATAATTATTGAAATATATTAGTTTCTTATTGTTAGTTTATAGTAATCATGTTAGAATTGGTATTTAGTTATCCATTAAAACTGGGACTGAGTTCGCTATATATTTATGATATTGCATCAGTTGTAATAGTGTATGTCATGCCTTCAAGATGTAGTTTGTTACACTATATGCATCACTAAATTTCTAATTTTCGTTTATCTATTCTTGTCTTATTCATGCACAACTTCAACACAAATAATAATATAATCTTCGTCAAAACTGTTGAGACTACATCTGGAATTGTCCCAAAAATTGAAGCTGCGCCTGATTGAAGAGTTGTTGCAGGTTGCGCGCTAGTGCAGGTTGCTTGATTTTGTATTTATGTTAGGAGTCTAGGTTGTAAGGTTGAGTTAGTTGGAGGACTGATCTGTAATATCAAAAAGTAAAAGGCCATGTACAAAACGTTGCTCCCGTTACTCAATTGAACTGTTTAGTTTTTCCCCAAATTCTCTCTGCTCCAATTCGATCGCCAAGCTCCGTCGTCTTCATCTGTCGTCGCCGTCTGCTCTCTGGTGCAGTTTTCGACATGGTATCAGAGCCGGATTGAAGGTCAGTGAGTTTGTTGTTTGATTCGATTTGGTGTAATTCAGTTTTCTTTGATTTGTGAACCCTAAGTCTGAGATGGCGAATCCGTCGCAAGTAGTTGCTGCTAATCCGTCAATAGTTCAGTCTGAGGATCCTATGTTCATTAGTCACAATGAAAATATAGCCGCTTCGTTAGTCTAGCAACCATTGATTGGTGCTGAGAACTACATAGCATGGAAGACTTCCATGGAAGCAGCCTGGTCGTATTGCTAAGCCTGAGGATGAAATAAAGTTGTTAAGGTGGGAGAGATGCAGTAGAGTTGTGAAATTGCAAACTTGAAGCAGGGAGACATGACTATAGAAATTGCAAACTTGAAGCAGGGAGACATGACTATAGAAAAATATTATGCTAAGCCCAAGTACCTCTGGGGTAATGAGGAAGCATTATGTGATTTTCAACTTTGTGACTTAGGAAAAGCTTGCAAATGTACTAAATGTCTGGACACTATGAAGGCTCTAGATAAGGTAATGAAGTTCCTTATGGGGCTGAATGAAGTGCACTTTCAGATTAGAACACAGATTCTAGCAATGGATCCATTGCCATCCATACAGAAGGTATATGCCATGGTGATTCAGAATGAGATTCAAGGAATGATTAATAGGCATGCAGTTACAGAGATTTCAGCTATGTTCAGTTCTAATACTGGAAATGCTGGTCAAATTTCCTGCAACAACCAGAATAATGTGGCCAACTACCAGTCTGGAGGTAATAAAGGAAATAATACAAGCAAAAGGAATTCAAACCTGTCCTTTTCTCATTGTCAAGCAACAGGACATACAAAGGATAGGTGTTTTAAACTGCATGGCTATCCTCCATGGCACAGGCTTTACAAGAAAACAATGAAAAAGGGACCAGAAATGTTAACAATGTTGTTGTTGATTCTACTTCCTCAGTGCAAGACCCTTCAGAAAAGGATAGTCCGAGAGAAGCAGTACAAATGGGATCAATTCGGATGACTTCAGAACAGCTGGGAAGGCTCATGGCTTTTTTAAATAGGAAAGTTACTGGGAATAACCAGATGGCAGGTATTGTGTGTCTATCTTCTGTCGCATTGAAAGAAAATATTTGGATAGTTGATAGTGGTGCAACTGACCACATCACCCCTTATGCTCACTTGCTTAGTGATTTGAAAGCCTTGATAATTCCTTACACTGTTCTTATGCCTAATGGAAATAAAATATCTGTTACACACACTAGAACTTATCGACTCAATGAATCAATTACATTGTTTGGAGTCCTACTTGTCCGTCAGATTAGATTTAACTTGATTTCAGTGGCTAAGCTTGCACATGATTCAGGTCTGACAGTACAGTTTACTGATAGACATTGTTATATTCAGGACCGTGCAAGGCAGACTTTGGAAGGGATTGGTGAATTGTTGGAAGGTCTTTATCAGTTTAAATGCAGTGTCTTGTTTGAGTTTGCAGAATAATGAAAACTTGTTCTTTCTTTGGCATAAAAGATTGGGTCATGTACCTTTAGAGAAATTGAAATGTACTATTTCTGAGTTGGAGAATAAGAAATATGATCATTTGCAGTGTGGAATTTTCCCACAAGCTAGACAAACTAGGTTGCACTTTCCTGATAGCAGTTCAGTTAGTTCCTCTTTTTTGACTTAATACATGGTGATATCTGGGGCCTTTATAAAGTGCCAACAATGAATGGTGCCAGATATTTTTTGACCATTGTGGAGGATAAGTCCAGTTGCCAGAAAAGTAGTGCTTGTGATTTTTTAATTCAGTTCTTTCAGATGGTACTGACTCATTTTGATTGCAGAATCAAGACCTTGAGAACAGATAATGGCCAAGAGTTTATGAGTCACAGATTAACTCGGTTTCTTGCATCAGTTGGCTGCTTGCACCAAACTTCCTGTCCTCACACTCCTCAACTAAATGAAGTTGTTGAGAGGAAGCATAGACATCTCCTTGAAACTGCCAGGGCTCTAAAGCTTGAGTCAGAAGTCCCAGATAGTTTTTGGGGTGAATGTGTACTGACAACCACTTATATTGTGAATAGATTACCTTCAAGAATTCTGGGAGGTAAATCACCTTTTGAGATTTTGTTCAATAGCAAACCTAGTTATAGTTTTATGAAAACTTTTGGGTGCCTTTGCTATGTGACTAATGTTTCTCCTGCAAAATCAAAGTTTGACTCCAGGGCATCTCCCTGTATTTTTCTTGGCTACCCATTTGGTCAGAAAGGTTACAAAGTAATGGAACTTGAATCACGCAAAATAACAGTAAGTAGGGATGTTGTTTTTGTTGAGAATAAATTCCCTTTTAGTGGATCTCAATCTGTGGCAGATAAAACTGTTCCATTTCCGGCAGCTCCCCCTACATCAAGTGATGATTTCAGTGATCTACCTTTTGAAGGTGAAATTACTGATCCTACTGTTACTGATATTGTTGATGATTCTCAGTTGAATAATACCCTATCAGCAGATATACAAACTGTTCAGCTTGTTCATCTGCTCATCAGCATTAGAGGTTAAAATCATACTCATCAGAAAATTTCTTCACATTCAGTTTATATTTTCACCTGTATATATGTTGATAGTTCGTTATGTACAATTAACTCATGAAAAGTTTGTTATGTTTTTTTAGGTATTTTTTCAAGACTTCAAATTTCTTAAATTTTTTAAATAAAAGATCTTGATATTTGCACATAACGAACTATCAACATATATACAGGTGAAAATATAAACTGAATGTGAAGAAATTTTCTGATGAGTAGGATTTTAGCATAATTTTGTTATGTTTTTTAGGTATTTTTATTTTCTCTTAATTTGGATTTTTCACATTAATAGTTTGTTATGTACACGTCGTCAAAAATACGAAAATACAAAATATAATTGTACATTAAAGTTTTCTGATTTTAATATTTTCTATAATATTTTTTGATTTTTTATTTTTTTTCTTATTTTTTTGAATTTTATAATTATTATATAATATTTTATTAATATATTTAATGGAATAGTACCGAAATAGTACAATGGGTGTGACATTGAAAAATTGAAAATAAATGGGTGTTTTGCTGAAAAAAATATATATGGGTGTTACTTGGAAAACACCCCTATTATAGGTGTGTTTTCCCCGTAATTAACCCAAATTGTAAAGTACAATTTGAACTATTGAATCAGAACGATCCAACGATAAATAAATAAATCTTAAAATTTATCCTAACTCGCCCATACTAACCTCTCAAAAATATCGTCACGTCCCACTTGTCAAAAAGTAAAGGGATAATTGCTGAAAACCACCTCTTATAGGCCGTAATTGCCGAAAACCACCCGTTATACATTTTATTGCCGAAAACCACCCGTTGTTCGTATCTTTTTTGCTGAATAACATTTTCCGTTAAATTTGTGTTAAATCTCTGTTAGATGGCACTAATTAGGTTAGTTAAACATAATTTTCATTTAATTAATTAAACCCAAATAAAATACCTCATCAAACCCACCACCCCAAGCCGCCTCCTGACCCACATCTCTCCTTCCTCTAAACTCACCTCCTAATCGAAGCCGGAATATGACACTTGAGTAGCCGCTGGCTTAAGTACACTCTTCTTCCCCTCCTCGAATTTACTTCGGGTCGGGTATTGAATTCGGGTGCTGGGGTTGAGTCAGAGTTGGTGGGTTGGAGCAATATTGATATTGAGTCTGGTCGTGGACGGGATAAGTTTAGGAATAGGGAGTTGCCGGTGACGTGGCGGGATTTGAAGATGGAGTCGTTTGGAGTGAAAGATGGGATTTTGTCAGGGTTTAGAGTTAGGGCATCTGCACCGGTGAAGAAATTCACTTAATTTGAGGAAGTTCTATCTCGATTTGAGAACATCCTCTTCAATTCCTCACGCAGCGGTTGAGAATGAATTGCTAGGGGAGGAAGAACGATCCAGCTGAAGAGCTAGCCGAGATAGCCGACGAGATCGTTCTTCAGCGCGTCGGATTTTGTTCGCCCGAGAAGATAAAATCGCGTGATAACGCGTGACATATCCAACGGGACGATTACAACAGAAAGACGATTTGAACCATTGGATCAGATTTGGTTTAATGGTTCAGATTAATACATAACGTAAACAAACTTTAATTAATTAAAAAATCAGAAAAATTAATTTATTTCCTTATAAATCAACCCTATGATTCACTCAATTGAATCAGAACACAAACACGTCTCAGATCTTCATTTTTTGGTTCATCTCAAATTTTTCTCTTTTACAATATGTCAGGAAATTGGTCCATGTCCGAAGATGTTCAGTTATGTATATCTTATTGTTGTCAATCCATTGATCCTATTACTGGAAATAGACAAAGAATTGACAAGTTGTGGGAAAAAGTTCACGAGGATTTTCAAATAAATTGGGTCATGCGTGACAATGAGGTAATTACTACTGATCCAAGATCTCAAACCGCTATTATTTCGCGATTCGCTAAGTTGAAACCAAATTTAATTTACTGGGGGTCATGCATCGCATATGCAAGAAGAACTTCGGAATCCGGTGGTAATTTACAAGATGAGGTAAAATATTCAAATGGTTTGTTTAATATTATTATTTATTATTATTAGAATATTTTAATAAATTTAATTTATTTTTCTATTCATTTTGATAGGTACGAAAAGCTCAAACGATGTACGTGGCAAAAAAGAAAAAAACATTCATACATTTTGAATGTTGGGAGGAAGTTAAATCACATCCAACATTTGCACCTACGCAACCTATTCCTCCAACCGCTTATGAAGGTAGTGCACCAATCCATGTAAATCCCCCACCGACTTATTGTGATGATAGTCCGGTCATCGAAGACGACCATGAAGATGCAGTGTTTACTACACCTAAAAGTAATCCAATAAGTTCATCTAGTCCGGTGAGACCGGTTGGAGTGAAGGCGGCTAAAGAAGCTAGGAGAAAGGGCAAAAAAGTTGCTAGTTCAACAAATAGTTATAGTGATGCTTTATATGCCATTGCGGAAAATCAGAAAAAAGCATTGGCTATCCAACAAATGCAAGTGGAGCTTGCTCAAAAGCAAATGGAGCATACTCATCGGATGCAAGAAAAGGCTGAAGAATCAAGGATTATGGAAATGAACACAGAAATGATGACCCCAAAATCCAAGAAATATTTTTCAAAGAGAAAGGATAATATCATGCGACGTTATGATGAGGAGGAAGAAGATAATGTCAACAATGACAATGAAAATGATTCATACTTTTCAGATTATTACCGTCCTCAACAATGATTAGATTAATATGTAGAAGAAAAGGCTAGTACTTATTTTAATGTAATGTCAATTTAATATTTATTTAAATGCAATATGATATGTAATTTTAATTTTAATGTGATGCAATTTTAAATATTATTAAATGATAGAATAATTCATTTATGTTTACACTACTCATTATTGAGGAAATAAATTTATAAAATAAAACTGACAATATATTGAAATACAACACACCACGAATACAACATACAAGCAAAGAAAATATAACTTTAACACTTGGAAAATAAAAATATAACTTCAACACACCACACTTATAGTTGTTCACCAGTTTCCATGAACCAATTATGTTTCACCAAGTCACTTTGAAGTTGTGTGTGGAGATAGCAGATTGAAGGTTAATAAGACGTTCACCAAATGCTTGAGATTGTCGAGCTCTTTCAACCGGGTCATGAGAGATTCGGTTACCATTGGAATCGGTTGGTCCATCATACACCGCAAAAGCACTATGCGGATTGAGGGGATCTTCTTCTTCGACTTCCACAAACTCCTCTTCAATGAATTCTTCTTCAACAATCATATTATGCATTATGATGCAAGCCAGCATTATGGTACTCAAAACACTCTTTTTGTGACACATGCCTGCATGACGAACTATAGCCCAACGAGACTGTAAAATACCAAATGCCCTTTCTACATCTTTGCGAAATGATTCTTGTTTTTTCGCAAATAGTTTTTGTGCATCACCTTGAGGATTACGAATCGTTTTCACAAACGAGGAGTATCTTGGATAAATTCCATCAGCCAAGTAGTAACTTTGCTCATAGGTGCTCCCATTAACTTTGTACGTGACTCTAGGGGAGATTCCTTCGAGATATGAATCAAATATATCTGACTGATATAAAACATTCACATCGTTGTGTGATCCCGGTACACCAATAAAACTATGCCAGATCCATGTGTCATATGATGCTACAGCCTCTAGAATAATAGTTGGGCGACCCTTACGACCCGAGTAGGCTCCTTGCCAAGCAGTTGGACAATTCTTCCATTCCCAGTGCATACAATCAATGCTTCCGATCATACCGGAAATCCTCGCTGTTCTGCCCTCCTTAATAGACGTGTTAAGTCAGCTTCATTTGGAGATCGTAAATAACGATCTTTATAATGCTCAACAACTTGAGCACAAAACTTTTTTAAACATTTGAGGGTTGTGGATTCGCCCATACGTGTGATCTCGGCGCATTGATCTGCACATGATCCATATGCTAACATTCGTATAACACAGTCATCTTCTGTTCGGGAAGGAGGCCTAACACTCCAGCAGCATCATTTCGTTGGTGCCAGTACACATCATTGTTACAAAGCATAGTCTTTATACGATTGAAAAGATTACTACTCATACGATACCTTCGACGAAAGTCTACTTCAGGAAAAATTGGACGCTCAATGAAGTAGTCTTGTAGAAGATTTTCTCCCCTCGATCTTCTATGCCTTTGTCGGTTTGGTTGTCGACGAGGTCGTGTCTCCTCCTCCTCCTCTTGAGCAGCCATTGTCGCAATCGCTACCGCATCCATAACAAATGAGTTACCCATCTCCCTCATTTCATTCATTCTTTGGTGGAACAAGTTAAAACTTCCATCAAAAGGATCCATTACAAAGTACAGAAGAAGATGTAGTGAAGGTGTGAGGATACATTCATGTATGGACCTTATTTTATACACGTTTTAAGTGCATTTTCAAGTATACGTGTCCATTTATGATTCGATGAAAATCTTATCGGAAATCTAAGAGTGATAATTTACGATATTTGACAAAAAATATTTTTAAATTATTTTTTATTTTCAAATATACGTGTCAATTTATAATTTGATGAAAATCTTATAGAAAATCTGATAGTGATAATTAGCGATATTTGATAAAAAATATTTTTAAATTATTTTTAATGATGAATAGTGATAGAAATTTCTCAACGAGATAATCATGGGTGCATAAAATATGCAGATTGCTATTACTGTTCACTAAATAGTACTCCCTCCGTCCCATTTTGAGTGTCCCATTTTGAGTGTCCCATTTGAGAACTTTCACGGTTTTTAAGAAAATTGAAAAATGTGAGATAAAAAGTAAGAAAGAGAATGAGTGGAATAAAAAGTATGAAAGAGAGTGTAAATATAGAGGTAAAAAAGTTTCTATTTTAGGAAATGAGAAGATCATTTTGGGACATCCAAAAAGGAAATGGGACATTCATAATGGGACGGAGGGAGTAATAGAAATAGCTCTTTAAGGAATTCCTCAACGAGATAGAACTTCCTAAACGGGTGCGGATGCCCTTAGGGCCAGATCAAAGCTCCCTCTGTCTTCCAAGCTGTTGGTCAATTTTAGGTGGGGTGTGAATTTTCCTTGCTGCCTGACCACTCATTTGTCTCCATCCAAATCTCTCAAATCCATAAAATCTAATCTCAGATGGAGATTTCAAACAATTCAAACTACCAGAAACTAAATGTTGCCTAAGCCGGACCACCAAACTCATTTTCCGAATCTCAAACTATAAATCTTACCACCGTATAGGCCGAGTATAAAAAATCGAACTTCGGACGCTGTTGTCGATTTCCAGATGAAGGCGGTTAGGGTTTTTGTCGATCGTCTGAGACGAGGACTGAATGCAACACAGCGTTCTGTGTTTAATTAATTATTTGTGAATTTTATTCGTGTTTAATTAATTAAATGAAAATTGTGTTTAATTTGTGATTTTCACCAATTACGGATTATAAAATGTGATTTTCGATAATTATCCTAAAAGGTCTAACCAAGTCCAACACGAAACGAACTAACCCACTCACATCTCGACACGTGTCCCTCGTTTACACCGCTGGATGTAAAAATCATGCTTCGCTGCTATCCTCACCAGCAAAACCCTCTCGACGCAATCGCCACGCCGCTATTTATCTACGCTTCCGCCTCCCTCAATTGCCCTAATTTTAAATCTCCAAAGCAATTACATTTTCATAGAGATCAATCTCAATGCCGACGGCTGTCCTCCGACCACAAGACTGCAGTCCTCCGATCGTATTCGCGCCTCGATCGACTCCGTCTTGTGGCAGAAACACCCGACGGCCGAGGCGCAGTCCGTCCGACGAGACAGAGGTGAAAAAGGAGGTATTGGAGATGGGGAAGGTGAGGATATTGAAGCGTGGAGATAAGCTCTGTCCTGATTCGTGCGATGGGAAGAAGAGGATTGATCATGGTAGATCGGTGAGGTTTGAGAAGGTGGAGGAGCAGAACGGTGTTTGTAGGAAAAAGGAGAAGAAGACGTTGGTGGTTGTTAAGGATAAGTTTGCTGGTTGTGTTGTTGTGACGTCACCTCCGCCTAGCTCGCTTCCAATGCCGAACAAGTATTGGATGAAGAAATACAATTCTGTTGATGATGCTGCTGTAGAGATGTCCATGGATCTTTGTAGGATGCTGAAGCTCGATCTCATCTGATCTGTACAGTATCTTGCAAATGGATGTTGGAGGATCTGCAGAATATGGTTTGTGGTGGAGTTTGGTATTAGTTTTCTTACTTTGTTAGAATGCCCATGACTCGAGACTTCCTTTATTTTTTCAAGTGGGAGTTTCCTGAGAATGAGCAAGAGTAACTTCGTCGAAGGTAGTAACTAGTAATCACAGTTATTCCTAGCTGTGCATGTTTTTTTTTTGATGAAAAACACTGTCTGGACAACCCCCAGACAGGCAACCGCCACACAGGCAAAAAAAAAAAAAAAAAAAAAAAAACAGGAAGGACAACAAAACCAAACAACAGAATACGCCAACGCGCATCACTCCTCGCACCAATGCTCAATGAGCCTTTTGTCGAGCCCTTCGATTCTAGGGATTCTATCAAGCTCAACCCAGCTCCACTTTCGCCGTCTAGCAGTTTTGGCCACCACGTCCGCAACTCCGTTCATCTCCCTCGGGATATACCGCACCATCCATCGCTTGTGCCGGTCCAGCACCTCCAGACACTCGTCAACCCAGTTTCCCACAGGGAGCCCTATAGACCCTCCCTCATGCAAGCACTTAACTACTTCAGCTGCGTCCGAGAACAGCAAAGTTTCATCCATTCCCAAAACTTCCGCAAGTCGTAAACCAAGCAGCACGGCCCTCCCTTCCGCGTCCCTAGAGGTGAGGGTATCAACTCTCCACTCGGCTCTGATAGCTCTGACCCCTCTATCAGCCCAAGCCACCACCCCCATCCCTGCACCACCCTCCCCGGCCAGCCAAGCGCCATCACAGTAAATGGCCATAGCTTGGAGAGATGATGGGCTATGCCATCTCACCTCACCACTCCACTCCAACAACCCACCACCAAACCTGTCCATCTGGAAAATCATCGCTCTTACTCTCCGCACCCCAACCCCCGGGCCGTCCTCCCTCTTATCAAACACCATTCCATTACGAGAAGCCCAGATGGCCCATAGACCGCAAACAAACTTTCGGAACATTTGAGAGTCCATCCTTTCCGAGCACCAAAACAGTAGTCCCCCCGGGTCATCCTCATTAACCGGCAGCTCGCCAAAGTCGACACCAAGCTGCTCCCAGACCGCCCCCGCCCACCAGCAATGCTTCATGATGTGCATGGTGGTCTCCCCGGGGCACCCGCAGAAGACGCACCTCCCCAGCTTCGGGCATCCCCTTTTCTCCAAGTTCCTCAGGGTCGGCAGGGCGTCATAATAAACTCTCCATGCCACGATCAGCACTTTTCCGGGCAATCTGCATCTCCATATTCTCCTCCACATCTCGGCCATCCTCGACCTATCGGACTGCTCCCCTCGTCCCACCTTAGCCCTAGCCTCAGCTTCCAGGCAATCATACGCCGACTTAGTAGTGAAGTCACCCGAACTAGACAGCTTCCATCTCATTGTGTCATCTGCATGGTGGATCTCCACTCCCCGTCTGAGCACATGCATGACCCCGCACAGGCTCCTCCAAACATGCGACGGCCTATAACCAACCCTCGCCCCCATCAACTCTCCGTCTCTGAAGTATCTCGCTCTCATAATTCTGCTCACCAGCAGGTCCGGGTACTTCAGCAGGCGCCAAAGTTGTTTAAGCAGCAGCGCGTCGTTCATTAGCTCAAGCCTTTTGAATCCAATTCCCCCTTCCTCCTTCCTTTTCTCCAACACCTCCTTACAAACCCAATGCATGCCTCCTCCCCCTTGACCTCCCGACCACCAGAACCGAACCATGGATTTGTTCAGATTTTCGCAAAGAGTTTTTGGCAGCTTGAAACATTGCATTGCATATATAGGGACCGCTTGGGCTGTCGCCTTGATTAGGATCTCTTTCCCAGCCCGCGACAGTAATTTTGACGTCCAATTTTGCAGTCTAGCATGCAGCTTTTCCTCCACCCCCTTAAAGGTATCTTTCTTATTCTGCCCCACAATCATCGGCAAACCTAGGTATTTTGAGTGTTTATCCACAAGCGCCACCTCTAAAATGTCATGCACCAGATCTTTAAAGCTCTGCTGAACGTTAGGGCTGAACACCACCTCAGATTTTGCATAGTTAATCCTTTGCCCCGAGGCCTGCTCGTACCGGTCAAGCAACATCCTGATCCTCCTAACCTCGCCTTCCTTAGCATCCAGAAATATCAAGCTGTCATCCGCGAACAGAAGGTGAGTAATGGGAGGAGCCCTCCTGCATATCTGGATGCCCCGACACTGCCCCTGGCGCTGACAAAGGGACAAGGCTTGCGACAACCACTCCGAGCATAGAATAAATAAGTAAGGTGACAGCGGATCACCTTGGCGCAGACCTCTCGAAGGAATAATGGTCTTAGAAAAACCTTGATTCACTTGAATCTTATATGACACTGTTTTCGTGCACCTCATGATCAGCTCAACCCATGCCTCATGAAACCCTAGCTTTAAGAGCATGTTCCTTATGAAATCCCACTCGAGTCGATCGTAAGCCTTGCTCATGTCAAGCTTCAGCGACACCACTCCCTTTCCACTTCCCTTCTTATTCTTAATATAGTGTGATACCTCATGCGCGATAAGGATGTTGTCGGTGATGAGGCGACCTCCAACGAATGCACTCTGAGTTTCGGTTACCACCTCCGGCAATATGTGTTTCATCCTGTTGGCTATTACCTTGGTAACGATTTTCATGCATACATTACACAAACTGATGGGCCTATACTCCGCAACTTTAGTTGGGTTCTTGCATTTTGGGACTAGGACCACCGTTGTTTCGTTCCATCCTGGCGAGACACTCCCTCCTTCGAGGATTCGGGTCACTTCCCTGCAAACCTTATCTTGCACCACCACCCAATTCCTCTGGTAGAACCCAGCCGGAAAACCATCCGGCCCTGGCGCCTTTGTCCGACCCATCTGAAACACGGCGCTCCGGATCTCCTCCCTTTCCACCCTAGCCAGCAGCTTTCTATTCATATCATCCGAGACTCTCCTAGGAACACACTCCAATGCAGCATTCCAGTCATAATTGTTCTCTCGGTCCTCAGCCGTGAAAATGCTTACGAAGTGTTTCTCAATCTCCCCGATAATATCCTCCTGACGATGAAGCTCCGCCCCGTTCTGCGTAATCAGCTTTCGAATCATGTTGGTCGAGCGCCTTCGGGATGCAGCTGCATGGAAGAAAGATGTGTTTCTATCTCCCTCCCTCAACCACTCAACTCGTGATCTCTGTCTCCACATAACCTCCTCCCTCTCAAGCCAATCTTCTAGCTTATTAGCTATTTCTTGCTCGGCACTAATCGCTCCTTGCGTTCGCGGCCCACTTCTAACCCTACTTAATTTCCGCTTCAGCTCTTGGATTCTGGCCCGGACATTGCCAAAGCAATTCTCATTCCAATTCTTCAGCCTGCTGGCACATTCGAGGAGTTGGCTCGGCAAAGACTCGCCCTGTTCCTCCCCTGCGTTCCAACAATTTACAAGCACCTGTTGAAAAGAGTCATCTCTATGCCACATCATTTCATACCTGAAAGCTTTACAGCTAGTTTCCATCCTCCGTCCCAGAAGGTTGGCCACAATAGGTTTGTGATCAGATGTAAGCGCCTCCGTCGTCGACGCTACTGCTTGCGGGAATAAAGCCCTCCACTCCGTGTTGACGAGGAATCTATCCAGGCGCGCTCTACATTCAAGCGGGAACTTCCTCCTGTTGGAAAAGGTGAATATATTACCACTGGTCGTCATGTCAGTCAACCCACATCCCTCCATCACCTCTCTAAACTGTCTCATTCCCGCAACCACCCGAGGCCTCCTGCTAGCCACCTCCCAATCATAAAGAACTTCGTTGAAATCTCCCATCACCATCCACGGGCCAGTCTGAGTCTCACCCAGCTTCCTCAAAATAGCCCAGCTATCAGGTCTCCTACTTCTCACCGGGCTCCCATAGAAAAGAGTTAGCCTGAAGTTCTGCAGGCCCTCCACCTCCATGTCGATGTGGTGCTTTGAGAAACTCTTGATTGAAACGCGCACGTCCTCCTTCCAGAGCACAGCCAGACCCCCCGATAAGCCTTCCCTATTCACCGCAAAACAATTCAAAAAACCCAGCTTGACTCTTAGCGTATTCCATCTCCTACTCTCCAACTTGGTTTCTATGAGCCCTAAAATTTGAGGTTTGTGCTCCCGGAGCACCTCCCTCGTCGCACGAACTGCAGTTGGTCGGCCCAACCCCCTGCAGTTCCATCCGATGATCCTCATTGTGCCCGGCGGGATCGCTGAGCGATCGCCGCCGATAACAGGTCATTGATAGTTGCCTCCTCATTCTCCACAAGCCTCTCATCCCTCCGTTCTAATAGCACTTCAGCCCCCCTCAACTTTTTCCTTATTTGCACCCCTGCACTCCTCGTTTTATGCCCTGATTTGTCTTGTTCAGCTTTGACCCCCAACACTTTACGTTTGCATGGATGGGCCTTCTTCGAAATAGGAGCCCCACCCGGGCCCAAGAAACTTCTCTTTGGTCCACATAGCAGTAGCCCAACGCTGTGTTGTGGTTCTGGCCCAATAGTCTCATCCGTACGACCCCTCTGTTCCTTCTGCATGGGACTCTCTGCCCCAGACACCTTTTTACCTTTGTCTCTTGGTGCCAGGATAGACGCTCCCGCCGCCTGACAAGTCAGACTTGTTGTCCGCGCTTCAGAAACTTCCAGCCCTGCATCGCAGGTCTGACCCGAGTGATGCTCAGCCTCCTGCATCCCCCTCTGGGTACCCGTACCACCTGTTCCTTCTATCTCCATCCCACGCTCCGTTTCCGCCAGAGCCATCCCCATCCCCATATTGTCAGCATCCTCATCTGCATGCCCTCCTTCCTCCCCATCACTTTCCATCACCTCAAGCACTGCAAGGTCCATTAGCTCATTCGATTCCGCCCTCAGCCACCCTCCAAATCTCCCCTCCTTGTAGCTGGACTTGCACTTCCCAGTCTCATGGTTCAAAACCCCACACTTGTAGCAAAGGGTCGGTAGCCTTTCGTACTTAAATCGGACATAGAGAGGTTGGCCTTCCTTGTTGTTCAGAAAGCATCCTCTCTTGATCGGCTGATGGATATCTATTTCGACCTTGAACCTCACATACTTTCGTTTTAGTGTGCCGTATTCCTTTGGCATGCCCTGGCACACCTCACCCGCTACCGCTGCGATGTTCCTTGCTATAGCCTCCTCCATAAGTTGAACCGGCAGGTCGTGTAACTGCACCCACAGCTGTAGCTTATCGAACGATAGGTTTTCCGGCGGGCAGTCATTAGACCATCTGCTAAACAACACAGCTGCTCCCCCGAAAAGCCAGGGGCCCCCAGTGAGCACCCTTTCCATTCTCTCCTTAGACTTAAACTGCACCACCACCAATGAATCCTTTACCTCCATGAAGGTCCCTTCATTCTGCATCCCCCATGCTTTCCTTAGAATAGATTCCATTGCGTGTAGTTGCGAGTTCCTAGGGATCGAAAGTTTCATCACAACCGCCCATCTATACTTCTCCTCTGCCTGCTCCCAAGCTCCTGCACCTACCGACACCCTTACTTCCCCTCTCAGCCTCTCCGCCAGCACTTCCACCTGTTTCTTCATTGCCAAGCCACTCCCTCCCACCCCTTCTTCGTCATTCGCCGCTCCCGTCCTGTCATCATTTGACCCGTCTCTCCTTTCCATAGCTGCTAGTACTCCGAAGCTAATACTTACCAATGAGAGTCTCCAGCAAAAGGAGGCCTCAGAAAAATCTCATAAGAGAGAACTCAGAGAGAGAAAACCCTTAGAGAGAGAAAAGTCATCTAGCTGTGCATGTTTAGGTTTATGACTTTTGTTGAATAGGTAGGTAGTCATATATTGGTTAACTGGCTCTCAAGTTGAATAGGTGTGCATGATGAAGTGGCTGTTACTACAGCCTGATTCATCTTCAAGTTGCAGCGTGTTTCATTGAATTCATAGGGTTTGTGTCGGCATTTAAGTTGTAGCATTTCTTTGATTTGTCATGACAGGTGGCTTAGTAGTTTGTGTCGAGGGTTCATGATTGGGAAATTATTAGTTGTTTGGTTGGTGGTCGGTCTAGATCCTGATAAAGGATGTTCCTATGATCTGTCGGGTTTCCACATATCCATGTAAGGATGTCGCAGCTTGTTTTTCAGTTTGTAACCTTCAGACTATGAATAAAATTCTTTTTCAGTTAATCTAATTGGGTTTAAGATTCTGAATCTGGTTCAAGGCTGCTTGCTGCAGCTGTGCATCAGCTACATCTTCATCTCTGGTCAAAAGCTAAATGTTTTGGACTTTTGGCTCAGAAAATGATATTATTACTTGGGAATTAATTGAATTGAAAAGTATCCGCAGCAGTTTTGAGTTCTCTGTCTGCTTGAAATAATTTCAGAATCTTATTTTCTGTTGTTACACTAAGTTTCGACCCAAATGAGTATAATTATTAGCAGCTGAATATCAATTCAGTGTCCTATTTCTCCAGATCTTTATCTTCATACTGAGGCACAATTCTCCTCCAAAACCAATGTTTCCTCCACAGCAGTATCATCTCCTCAATAGGCACACCTTTTGTCTCAGGTAGAAAAAGGCATACAAAAACTGTCATCACTGTAATCCATCCGGCGAAAAACAGGAATATCCCGAACTTGAGCCCACATAGCAGTGAAAGAAAAGACTGCGCGATCACAAAGTGAAGAACAGGTTCACTGCAACTGTGACACTTTGCCCTGCTGACCGTGTTTCCAATGGGAATATTTCGCTCGGGACTGTCCATCCTAAAGGCCCCCATGACCACCCGAATGCAGCCACAAACAAACATATTAACACGACTACTGTCACCGAGTAGCCTTTCGAGAGTTCAGCATCTTCTCCAAACTTCACACCCAAGATGATCGCGACAATCACCTGGTTAACCATTTAAATTGAGCTGATATTAGTTATCTAGCAGGAATTCGGAAAAATAAAATGGGGATGATCGATCAACGAGTATATTACCTGACATATTATCATCTGAATCCCTCCCCCAATCAACAAGGCTCTGCGTCCCCATTTATCGACGGTCGCAATGGAGACCAGAGTAGACAAGCAAAGGACAGCTCCTGTCAAAGCTGAGGAGTATAATGCAGCATGCCCACCAAATCCCATGCTTTGAAACAGCACCGGAGCATAGAACAGGATAGAGTTTATGCCAGTGAGGATCTGAAAAGTTGGCATAAAAAAAGCCATAACGAGCTGCGGCCTATTTCTTCTCTCCAGTAAGTTCCTAAATGGATGTTTGATTGATTTTGCAAACTCACTGGCTTCAATCATGTCTTGAAACTCTGCATTCACATCTTCTGTTCCTCTGATCTTGACAAGAACTCGACGCCCTTTATCTGTCTGACCTCGTTCTATCAAGCTGTTTGGTGTCTCAGGGAGGAGTAAGCCTCCAACAGTCATTAGAAGAGCTGGTGCAGCAGCTAGTCCTAGTGAAAGCCTCCATCCCCAAGATGGGATCTTTTCTGTTCCAAAGTTGACCATGTTTGCTGTGAAAATCCAAGTGTAGTTGCCAACTGGAACATCATGTTCAAGCCTCCTCTGAGGTGGGTTGGGGCCATTTCAGACAAATAAAGCGGTACAGCCTTCGGAACAACACAAGAAAATATTCATCAAATGGTATAAAAACTCGTCTGCTACGAAAAAGTCATGAATGGTAAGTATACCTGATTTCCAAACCCAATACCAACACCAAGCATTATTCGGCCAAGAAGAAGCATGGCTAAGTTAACTGCAAAAGCATTAAGTGCAGCCCCAACGAGGAAGCTGAGTCCACCACAAATGATACTCATTCTACGCCCATAAAGACGGGTTATTGGGGATGCCACCAGAGTGGCAACCAGGCCAGCAAGGTAGAGTGAAGAAGTGAAAGCAGCCAAGCCTTGATTGTTGTATTTGCAATAGTTACTCTCTTGGGCATGTTGCTTCTGTAGGTACACCTTGTAGAAGAATTTCTTCAGAAATGCATCCATCGATGTAACACCTCCTGATCATTTTCAACATTTTCAAAACTCATATCAGACAACAATCAAATCTCCTTGAAGCAGAATACCACTTTTCCATTACATGTCAATATAAGAGTGCTAAAGACATCAAAACTCAGGCCAATTAGATCTAACAGATTCTAGCTTCCAACAAAACTAAGCCAGTCTGTTTGGAGCATAAAGAAAAGTCAATTTGTCCACAAAGTAAAGATCTTCTGATGATGTTGTCAGTTCAAAAGTAAGGATAAGCAAAAGTAGGATTTGGTATAAAGCCAAAAAGAAACTACTTGAAGAGGCTTCTGACCTGATATTCCAATGTCATAACCGAAAATCGAACCACCAATAGCTGCAACAAGGCAAGCAATAATAACATAAGGAGTAACCCTTCCCTTATATTCCTCAGCCCTGTCCTTGGCAACACCAGCCGGAGCAAATGAACCTCCAGCCATTGGAATCACACTCTTCTGACAAACAGCCTAATTGAGTTACTACTTGAAAAAATGCTCAAACCTTGGACTTGTGTTCCAGTAGAGGGACCTTATTCATATACTACTTCCAAATCACCACTTGGTATTAAATTTATGAAAATATAGTCTTTTGCTGACTTTCATTCAAGTACCCTCCCACCACTAGACCTGATAAAAAATTGAATTTTGACAGTGAGATAACCCATGTGGCGAAAACTCTCAAAACTGCAGCCTAATACAAGTACATACACACATTACACACAATCATGCAACCTCATCCATATACATATAATGTCAGTTTGGAATACAAAATCAAGGACAGCTCAATGTTAGATGATATCTTAGCTGCCTTTCAAAGTGCATGATCCAAACCAACCCATTTCAATATGAAAACACAAAAGAAAAGAGATGAACCTCACCATTTGGTGATCCTTGGAAGTGCAATCAAAATGAATTGTCAATGAAGAAATGGGCTAGTGGCATTTTATTACATAGTAATAGCAAAATGGATTGGTAGGAATTTAATGCCTTGAAAAATTGGGATCTGCACATATAGTTATTACATTTAAGATTAGATTATTCTATCTTACCTTATTTGTTCTGATCTGGAAAAATGGGTAAGCCTGGAAAAACAAGCTACATGTTTCCACACATCAGAATATATGTAAAAGGGTTTGATTCCTCTGTGGATGAAAATAGGTTAGTGAAATGTAAATGTGACGTGTGGGTTTTGTGTATGAAAGAGAGGAGAGTAAAGATGAGATTTTTCTTCTTGGTAATAAATGCAAGACGAAAAGGGTGCTTTTATAGGGACTTCTGGAATTATTGTGTGATATTAAAAGACAAGAAAGTTTGGACAAAGTTGAATTGAAGAATGGTGGGATGTGTTTTAATGATTGTGATGTAAATAATAAATGATAGGGCTAATTACAAAAGGACGTCCTGGACTATCTCAATTTTCAAATAAAAGGTCCGGACTTTCTCAATTTTCAAAAAAAAGTCCGGACTTTCTCAATTTTCAATTTAAACACGAACTATCTCAATTCTGATTTTATAAAACAAATTATGTTATGTACAATTATCAATATAATGAAAGAACTGGTATAATATAAAAATAAATTAGATCCAATATTTAATTTATGTACTCATGGGAACAAATAATATTAGTTATACATATTTGACTAATTAAAAATAATATGTATTCATTATAGGTAGTCTAGATTATATTTTATAATTTGTTATTTTTAATTCAAGGATCTTGATAATTTTAATTTGATCAATTAAAAACATCAACTAAGAAAATTTAATACTAACATATAACTATATTTTCTAATTTCTAACATCGTCAAATTACTTAAATATTGAGTACATGGGTTAGGTTCCAGAAGAATATTTCATTTACGTGAGACATGAGGACAAAATCTGAACCGTTGATTTGATTGATCTAACGGTTGAGATTAAAGTTGATTTTTATTAAAGTTTGCGGTTGAATTTGCGAAAAACACGGGGCGGTTGGATTTGGAGATTTTTTCTTTTAATCTCATCCATTGGATTATTAGAAATCAACTCTTGAGATCATGTCCTGCGGTCTCACAAATATTTGCGTGTCCTCCTAAATCTTTTCCAATGAGTACATAAATTAAATATTGGATCTAATTTATTTTTATATTATATCAATTCTTTCATTATATTGATAATTGTACATAATATAATGAAAATTTTCAAAAAAGGGTCCTGGACTATCGTCCAATTTCATTTAGAGTACCGGACTATCCCAATTTTCAAGTAAAGGTATGTACTATCCCAATTTCAAATAAAGTGTTAGACTATCTCAATTTTCAATTCAAAGACATTTAAAGTATTAATTTAAATTTAATTTATAAAATTATATAATTTATTATAACTCCTTTTAATGGATGGATTTACAAAAGTCATTTTGTTAGGTTAATTATACTAGTATTTTTTGAAAAGATTGTTGTTGTGCATATATTTGATATAAAATATATAATAATAAAATAAATGGTTAATTACAAAAAAGGGTGTTGGACTATTACTTACAAATGAAACCATATTTCCATTCCCAAAATACCATTTCACATCTTTATAATTATTACTCCCTCCGTCCCATTTTGAGTGTCCCACTTGAGAACTTTTACAGTTTTTAAGAAAATTGAAAAATGTGAGATAAAAAGTAAGAAAGAGAATGAGTGGGATAAAAAGTATGAAAGAGGGTGTAAATGTAGAGGTAAAAAAGTTTCTATTTTAGGAAATGAGAAGATCATTTTGGGACATCTAAAAAGGAAATGAGACACTCATAATGGGACGAAGGGAGTATATCATTTTTTTATTATAATATATTTTATATCAAATATATGCACAACAATCTTTGCAAAAAAATATTAGTCTAATTAACCTACCAAAAATGCCTTTTGTAAACCATCTATCAAAAAAGTTAAAATAATTATATAATTATAAAAAACAAAATTAATTATTATTTTAAATGTTGTTGTTAAATAATCTAAATTATTTGAATTTTTCTTCAATATAGTACTGTCTTTTAATTGAAAATTGAGATAGTCTAACACTCTATTTGAAAATTAGGATCTTTATTTGAAAATTGGGATAGTCCGGACCTCAATTTGAAAATTGGGATAGTCCAGACCTCAATTTGAAAATTGGAAAAGTCCAGACCTCAATTTTAAAATTCGGATAGTCCGGTACTCTAAATGAATTGGACAATAGTCCAGAATCCTTTTTTGAAATTAACCCTAATATAATTTGTTTTATAAACTCAAAATTGAGATAGTTCGTGTTTAAATTGAAAATTGAGAAAGTCCGCAACTTTATTTGAAAATAAGAAAGTCCAGAACTTTTTTTGTAAATTGTGAAAGTCCGGATTTTTTTTTTGAAAATTGAGATAGTCTGGTACCTAAAATGAAATGAGACGATAGTCCAGGACGTCTTTTTGTAATTAGCCCTAAATGATATTTATGTAAAAAGGACTTTCAGAGCATTTGCATCATTCACTTCCTGAGGCTGAAGTCTATCCAAGTCTAGGGATCACTCAGGCTTATAGTGAGCTGGTTATTCTTTTTTTGTGTGCAAAATGAATTATTTGGATTCAGATTGTGTAAGACTTATTCCATAGATGAAGATCGTTTTGATTCAGTTGGTGAGTATTACAGGGTAGTACGTCATTTTCAGACAGCTTCTTGCTTCCAAGCATCTTACTCAAATGCTAATTAAACATGAAAATTGACATAAGAATAAAAAGTGGATCTTCAAGGCAACCTTATTTTAAGATGTTTTGTGCTTCTGAATGTAATGTTTGAACTAAAGTTGTCAAGCTAGCTTCAAATCAATTGGATTGATACGATTGTTCTTAAAAAGGAAAACTAATACATTACTTTCTCTGAGTGAGACGTTTGAATTTGAAATGTAGAATGATTTGGAGAAAATCTGAGAAAATCAGTGAAGGTGGAGGGCAAGTCATACTAGTTCATGTCAGGATATTAAATTTATCGTTGTCATATTATTTGTATAAAATTAAGTATTTTTTATCAGATAGTTGTAGTTTATAATTTTTTTATTTGTATCCTCTGATTATACGATGTGGTGATGTTAGTTATTGCATGAGCTTCATATTGTGTAAGCCGCAATGACTTAGTTTTATTGTTTGGTAAGACGTTTGTCATCTCTCCACTCGAACTTAGATTTCTCAGATAGATTTCCAAATGAATATCTAAAGTGACAAGTCCTCTATTAATGAAAAAACTTGTTGGACTTGACTCTCGTTGAATTTGGGCAAAACTTAAAAAGAATTGGTTCATGGTTTGGTTCAGCCTGATTTTATGGTCCAAGTTGTTCATTCGTTCTGTCCAAATCCATTTTTAAAATAAAATAATTAACTTGAAAATAACTATTAAATATTATTTTCGCCACTTTAATAATTTTCTGCGCGTACACTAATCTACGTAGAAGATTAGAAGGTGATATTCAAATTGATTATGTAGTTTTATGAAGTGTGGTAGAATTAGTTTTGATAGTTGTTATACTAGTTTCTAAGGAAACGTGTTAGCAATGTTTGAGTTTTAACTTAGCCCTGTTTTGTGATCACGCACTCAGATTTATGCTCATGCAATACACATATGGACCTAGAAGTTTAATCAAAATTCTGTGATGCTTTGATAAAAATCAATAAAGTTTCATCGAGTTCTAAGAACTTATATGTTGGATCGTTACGGTTAGCTTGGTTCACTTCTCGACACTTGTGAACACGTCCTTTGGTGTGAACGTGTCCTCAAGATCAAGTAGCACAGCGGAAATAATAAACAATAATAATAAAGTGAACAGTACGTACGCGTACTCGATGATATATAGTAGAAACCCGCACCTCAGTGCTAACAGGTGAAAACCACTACCTTCCCGGAGTCGACCGGAAAGGATTTCTCAGACAAATTCTTTATTGATTGCTTTTGTTCTTACCTAGTACAATTGTCTACACCTAGTACAGCCGACAACTCCCAAAGTATGCCCGGAACTCAGTTGTAACAATCCCTACGTCTAGCAACTCAAATCAACTCAGAATTGTCCTACTAATACCGCTGATGTATACTAGCTATACGGAATCCACCACTCGCCTATCCTTGAGCGAAATATAGCCTCGAACTATCACACGATATCACACGACTTTGTTTGCTCTTTCAATTGAAAGACTTGTCTTGATGAAAACTTTGTAGTCCTATTTATATGATCACCAAAAACCCTAGCCCTTGCTTCCTAAAATCTCTCCCTGCCATAAGAAAGATAATAGCAAGATCATTAAATATAATAATATCTTTAAAAATCAGTTAGGGCAACTTAATCTTAAATATAATATAAAATATTATATTTAAAATTCAGTTAGGGCAACCTTATCTAAATATAATATTATCAAATATTATACTTAGAAATCGGTTAGTAAGGTAATCATTATTAAAAATATCTTCTAACCAACTAAGTTTCTAAAATAAAAATATTCTAAAAACTTATTGATTATCAGAATATTTCTGAGATATTCTGCTGCCACGTCAGCACGCCTTCGTGCAGTCTGCGGACCCGTCCACAGACAATTTTTACCAAATCTGTTTTATTTCCAAATCTGCATATTTTCTAATCCTGCATTGTCAAGGAATATTAGCTAAGTGTTTTCAACATCAAAACTGATACCGTGTTAAGGACACGTCCGTGTAAGAAACACGTCCCCAACATTATACTTGAGATTCAGTGGAAGGGCCTTCATCCTCACCTTTCATCACATCATCTACCTCATCTCCGTTTACATCGAGTAAATCAAAGAAATGAAAGAAAAATTGTTTTCATCCTGTGTAAGAATCTCACACTCGAAGCTTGTTTGTTCTTCAATGGAAGAGAATGCATCATAAAAATCAATCAAATGACAGTCCATATGATATTTTTCAAATCAAACTTTATCTTTTCACTGTCGATAATCAATTTATCGCACACTTACGACAATCAATATTGATGGCCTTAATCTTATTCAGAAAAGTTATACCTAAGATGATAGGATTTTTTTATCTTGACCGATCCATATTTATTAACAAATAAAAGCCCACAGAACATAGATTTACCTACTACCATTGGACATCTTCTATGATATTTTTGGTACCCCCTAGAAGAGAGATCTGCTAACCTCTGTGTTATCTTGATTCTTTGATGCCCTATTCTCTTTGTAATATGATGTATGGGGAGACTCGACTCCAAACTACAGAATTGATCCGATCATTTGAAAATTCTTGATATAACGGATCGAGGATCGGAAGAAAATTTATTTTAATTGATTGCAATAATTTGAAGTTTATAATATTTTAGGAATTTTTCAAAAAAATATTTAATTTAAAACGTAACATAAAGTTTAATTTTGTGGTACGACTGTCCTATCCATTCGATTTTTATTTAAACATTAACATTTTTATTTAAATAATATAGTTCTTTTCAATTTTTGTATTTTAAAAGAAACAATAATCTGATGGTTGATCTTTTATTTTATTTTGAATGGAATTTATAAAGGCGGTCAACTAAAATAACCCATTATAAAAAAGTTTGCAATATGAACTTGTAAGTAAAAAAGTTAGAGAAGAGCGGCCAACTTTTGTAAGTCTGTGCGATACGATAACCGTCGATAATTAATAATAATTGAAATGGTATTTTTAACTTAACAATCATCAAATACAACCCATATTTCAAATGTGGTAAATCTCTTATAACTTAAAGAAAACAATTATATATAGTACATGAAATAAATAAAAAATAATGATAAACAACTAATATTTCAAATTGTCACTGATATTCTAATACTTTTCAAAAATTATAGCAATATCAATTTACACACTCCCTCAATACTATTTAAACTGCAACTTATCTTCTTTTTAATTTTGTTAAAAATACCTCCTCGTAATCCTTGGAAATATTGGCTGGTACATGAATTTTTTAATTCATTAGCGTTTGTTATTGCAATAGATTTCGCGTCATCGAAATTTAAGTCACGCCATAAAATTTTCACCTTCAACATGTTTTTCTTTACTTGATTGACTACAACATTGCACGCTTTAAGATTATCAACATGTCTTCTTTCCAAAGCCCTTTCAATGCTTGTATTAATCAAATCGACGGCTGCATTAGCATCTTTAATTATCATATCTATAATTTTATAACCAAACAAAAATATGTTTGGTGTTGCACTACTAACAACATCAGAAAATATAATCGTTTTGCAAAGGTCAGTATCAAATTTATATGTTTTACAAATTCGATCGATTTGTGATTTCTGTGAAACAATGGAGTGAAAGGTACTAAAGATGTAAGTGATCAAAACGAAGAGTTCAATATAATAAATTGATGCATAACGCCCAGAAATCATAACTATCTGTCGGATCGTGGGTTAGCGTTCCCTCTGAGGTAACTCAGTTATGGGTTCCCTGAGAGGGTTTGCAGTTAACTATTAACGCAACGGAATTAAAGTAAATTAAATACTAAAAGTAATGACTCACGATTTATAGTGAAAACCACAATAGCCAACCAGACTACTGCGTAAAACCACTACCTTCCGGAGAAGGGTTTGAATGCGTGTGACGCTTCTTTAAGGTATGCTTGTTTGACTATTACAACGTACTATCTATCGCCTACAACGACTAGATACAATACTTGCAACTCGTAAACTCAACCTAACAAAGCTCACACCACATGTGCTTCTTCAGCAACTTCCTCAGCACTGTACACCAATACTCCGGCTCAAAGAACTCTCTTCTCCTCTTGCTCTCGGATATTGTGCACACATGCTTCGAAGCTCTGGATCTCCTTTTATACTCTTCGTATTCGGTCTTCTTCTTCTCTTCACTCAGATTTTGCTTTCCTTATTTGTTGTGTCATAAATGCCTCAACCCAGATTTGCTTTCCTTATTTGATGTCTCATAAATGCTTGCATGATCTCTTCATAAATGCCACCTTCCAAAGTTGGCGCGGCTGCCTCTTGTTCTTTTATTTCTTTGATTAAATCTTGAATTAATTCCTTCTTGTCATTAATGCTCCCATGATCCCATGATAAATGCCACTTTCCAAAGTTGGCATAACCGCTCCACTATTCTTTATTTCTTTGATTAAATCTTGGATTAATTCCTTCTTTGGTAAGTGAGCTTTCTTTAATTGCTTTCTGCATATCACATTAAATCTCAACACAATATTAGTCCTTAGTGTTTGTCAGTCATCAAAACTAAGGCCCAACAATATTCCCCCTTTTTGATGATGACAAACCACTATCACAGATAAGCAATAATCTGAATCAGCATAGACAATCAAAGCATTTATCAGATATTAGAATGAAATACCCCTTTCAGAACTGTGCATTGATTTCCCTCTCAGGGTACTAGACTTCCCCCTCAGGGTATGCACCAAGCATCAGACTTCCCCCTCAGGGTATGCACGATAACCCTTATGAGGAACAGTCTTATCACCTGGCATTCCCCCTCAAACTGTGTGTACCTGCGTGTTAGTATACTTCCCCCTTTTGACATCATCGAAAAGGGCAGCAAGTCAAGCAAGATAATCAACGACGCAATTAACACAAAACACGCACAATTAAGAGATAGGATGCCATAAAACGCCATCAAAACACACAAGTTCAGAAAAAATAGCAGAGTGCAAATGTCAATGCAAGTTCAAACAAAGTTTTTCAAATAAAGGGGCTGATGTGCTGGGAATCAAGCTGGAGAACCATGAGACTTGACTAGGTTAGAAGCTATCGAAGATAACCATGAAGTGATTCATGAGGGTCGATCCTACATAGTGGATCTGTTTTGTGAGGTGTGTAAACTACTCTCCTGTGACAATGTATTGCTCACACTAGATCCGCAAATTCCTCTGCCTTGATCACTTCCTGTCAATATCTTAAACCGTGCATCTAGAGATCCTAGGATGACTTTGATGTTTGCTAATGAGATCTCCATCCTCTTGACTACCTTTAGAGGGGTGGCAGTGTCTCTAGTGTCAGTCTCAACCACTGTTTTTTTTTCAAAATACGAATTTCCTCTGGGGGACCTCAGCTACTTTCTTCGCAGGGGTGGCATGCCTTCTTTCCACCACCCATAGACAGCTTGTAGTTTCAACTCATCTTAATCAGTTTTCTTCTTTGAACCCTTCCCAAGCAGATTCTTTAGCCTTCGGCTCATATTGGCAGCACCTTTCAAGAATTTTCTTCACAATACTCGGGTAGAGAAGTCCATGTTTCCCTATCCCTCTCACGTGCGCCATATGCATCATCTTAATTCTTTGAAAATTGATCAGATTCCTCTTCAATAGCTAGTTTGTCATCAGACAATCCAAGATTTGCACCACATTGTGCTTTCCCTGTCAGGGAATCACATTGCTTATCCATACTTCTCTTTTAGCGTTCGGCGCATATAATGCAGATTTTACTCCCTCTGATCAAATCATTTGATTGAGCCTCAAATCCCACTAACCTAGCTTTATCTCATGGTTGGAAGGGTGTGTAACACGGTAATAATCAGAATGATTCAAATATGTTACACTCAACCAAATCAATAAATATGACATGACACATGCAATCAAGTTCCAAAATAAATTCAAATGGCAGTTGGAACTCATAAGTGTTTACGGCTAGGGTTAGTTTGGAAGAACATCTAGGCTTGTAATGAGGGTTCAAAATATGATGTTCTTCACATAGGCTAGACAAGAAAAATTACTTGCATGACATTAACAGCTGCTATTTCATATCAAACTAGTGTGTATGATAACATAGAACGTGCATCAGTATCAATCAATCAAGCATGCTAATGATAATGTGAAGTTGAAATCAAGCTTTGTCGCATGCCAACATAGTCAATCATCGAGGGAAATATCATACACGACTTGGTACAGCTAGTTTAGAGAGATCATACCGAGCTCTAAGCGCTGTCTCTCGAAGGGTTCTCTATGCAATGCCTTTGTGAAGATGTCTGCTACTTGTCGTTCCGTTGGGCAGTATTCCATCCTAATTAACCCTTTTTCAACACAATCACGTAAGAAGTGGTATCTTATCTCAATATGTTTAGTACGTGAAAAGTGCACTGGATCTTTTGATATGCAAATTGTACTAGTATTATCACAAAATATAGTCGAACACTTAACCTCAACTCCATAGTCACTTAGCTGTTGCATCAACCATAGTAGTTGTGCACAACAAGCGGCACTTGCTACGTACTCAGCTTCCGCGGTTGAAAGTGCGACTGAATTTTGCTTCTTCGATCCCCATGATATCAATGATGATCCTAAGAACTGTGCCATTCCTGATGTTGATTTTCTGTCCATTCGGCAACCTGCATAGTCAGCGTCAGTATAACCAATAAGTGTAAGGTTACCTCCTCGGGGATACCACAGACATAGATCGTCTGCCCCTCTCAGGTATCTCAGGATCCTTTTTACAGCCTTGATGTGTGTCTCCCTTGGGTCACTCTGAAACCTGGCACACAAACACACACTGAATAAGATATCAGGTCTACTGGCTGTAAGATATAAAAGCGAACCTATCATCCCTCTGTACACCGTTGGGTCTACAGGGGGTGAGCTCTCATCTTTCCCGAGTGAATCATTTGGGGACATAGGTGTATGCATCGGCTTTGATGATTCCATGTCATACTTCTTCAGAAGATCCTTCAAGTATTTCTGTTGATGAACTCTTGTTCCGTCCTTTCCTTGTTCGACTTGTAGTCCTAAGAAAAACTTGAGCTCGCCGATCATACTCATTTCAAACTCGCTCTCCATTAGCTGAGTGAATCTCTTGACCAGATTGTCGTTTGATGACCCAAAAATGATGTCGTCCACATAGATCTGAACGACCAGTGTATCTCTGCCTTCCCTCAGAAGGAAGAGGGTCTTGTCTATCTTTCCTCGCACATAGCCGTTCGATAGTAGAAATGTTGACAGTCTTTCGTACCAGGCACGGGGAGCCTGTTTAGTCCATATAGTGCCTTGTCCAAGATGTAAACAGTGATCAGGTAAATCTGTATTCTCGAAACCCGGTGTCTGACTCACGTAAACATCTTCTTTGAGTTCCCCGTTGAGGAAAGCTGTCTTTACGTCCATTTGCTGCAGAGTGAAGTTGTGATGGGTGGCATATGCTATCAACAGCCTGATAGCTTCCAGTCGAGCTACCGGAGCAAATGTCTCGTCGTAGTCTATTCCCTCTTGCTGATTGTATCCTTTAACCACAAGACGAGCCTTGTTTCTCACAACTACTCCTTTGTCATCCATTTTATTCCGAAAGACCCACTTCGTACCAATGATTTTCCTACCTTCTGGTCTTGGGACCAATCTCCAAACCTTGTTTCGTTCGAATTGGTGAAGTTCTTCCTGCATGGCCATGACCCAGTCAGGGTCACGTAAGGCCTCGTCAACCGTCTTAGGTTCAGCAAGTGAGACAAAGGCAGATAGGCTTATGCTTTCTTGAGAGGTGTAGCACTCATAATCTCTTAATCTGGACGGTGGTCTGATCTGTCGTCCACTCCTAGTGGCTGCTGGTTCTGTTTCAGCTTCGTCCAAGCCTTCCTCGAGAGGGAGTTCACCTTCTTGTTCCCCCTGAAGTTCTGCTTCCTCCCTGTTATCCTCCTGAGGGATAGCATTCTCACCTTCTTCGACAGGGTCAGCTGTCTGTGTTACCTCTGGATCTGCATTCGTATCCCAGTGTAGTTGAAGATCATCCTCATTTACTAAAAACTCTGAATTATCGTCTGCCACACGATCTTCAGTTGTATTAGTTTCATCGAAAGTTACATGGATGCTCTCTTCAACCTTGCGGAGCCTTTTGTTGTAAACCTTATATGCCTTTTTGTTGATTGAGTAGCCAACAAAAATTCCCTCATCGCTCCTTGGGTCAAACTTTCCTAAGCTTTCTTTTCCATTGTTATGAACATAGCACTTGCAGCCAAACACTTTCAGATGTCCCACACTGGGTTTCCTTCCGAACAGCAGTTCATAAGGTGTCTTCCTTATCAGGGGTCTTAATGACACTCGGTTCAGGATGTAACTTGCTGCATTCACCGCTTCTGCCCAGAAATTCTTCGGAACTGAACTGCCTATCAGCATAGATCTGGCCATATTCTCTAGAGTTCTGTTCTTTCTTTCTACCACGCCATTCTGTTGCGGAGTTCTGGGGGCCGAGAAGTTGTGATCAATGCCTCGTTCCCTGCAAAGTGAGATAAAACTCGAGTTTCGAAACTCGGTTCCATTGTCAGTACGGATGGATATTAAGTGTTTGTTCAGTTTGTTCTCTATCCGTTTCAGCCATGCTTCAAACTCAGTGTAAGTTTCATCTTTAGACGGGAGGAACAGGGTCCATGTAAATCTAGAATAGTCATCAACAATAACTAAGATATACCTGTTTCCTCCTCTGCTCATGATGTTCACAGGACCGCACAAATCCATATGTATTTTCTCAAGAGGTGCAGCGGTACTTACAACTTGTTTTGATTTGAAGGATGTTCTTGGCTGTTTCCCTCTAGCACAAGCATCACAAACTCCATTGAACTATACCAAACTCCATTAACTCTCTCTCTACTTTGGTTAGTCCCGTAACCAGTTCATGTTTGTGTAGCTCGGAAAGAAGCTTCAGACAGACGTGTCCTAGTCTTCTATGCCATAAGAGAGTGTCATCATGCACCGTGGCTAGACAGATTTCTTCGTCAGGAATATACTCCGGATCTAGTATGTAAAGCTCATTCTTCTTGATCCTTTTCAGAATAGTCTTCCCTAAACTTAAACACCTCAGAATGCATTCGTTAGTTGTCAGTATGAGTTCATTTGTACCATTCATGCATAACTGTGAGGCACTCAGTAGATTAAACCGTAAGCTATCAACTAAACTAACATTATCTATTTTTATAATTTTTGAAATTTCAACCTTACCTATACCTTGTATCTTACCAATTCCTTTGTTTCCGAAGAATATGGATCCTCCGGACATGTGAGTAAGAGTGATGAACCATGCGTCGTTTCCAGTCATGTGTCTTGAGCATCCGCTATCAATGTACCATGGATCTTCCGTCACTCTTACCTGCAAAGGAAAAGTTAGTTCTTACGGACCCAGATGAACTTGGGTCCACTAGGTTTAGCAAAGGTAAATGAAGAATCAGAATTAAAATCACATTTTGGATCTAATCTACGTCTAGGAGTTATTCTGGGTTCCTTTCCAGGGTAATAGAGATTCTGTGTCTGCTGACTCATGTGCCTTTCCTGGGAGGGAACTCTATGTCTTTGATGAGGAACACCCTGTGACCGGTACAAACATCCCTGAGAAGGAACTCTGTGTCTCTGATGTGGAAAACCCTGGGAGGGGTAGCTGAGTTCCCTTCCATACTTATCTCTTGTTTTTTCTTGCAGATCTCTCAATTTGAAGCAGTCCCTCATAAGGTGACCTTCTTTTCCACAGTGCCAGCAGACTTTATGACACTTCAATCCCACATATTTGCTTCTACCAGCCGGGATTGACCTTCTATCTTTGGCAGCAATGAGATCTACCTTGGGTGGACTTGGATTCAAGGCCTGGTTCTTCCAAATTTTGTACGCAACTTTTGCATTAAAAGGAACTGATTGTGATGTAGGGTAGGCAATCTCCTTCCCTTTGTTCTGTGGTAAACTTTGGCCTTTTTCAGTGAGTTCCGTCACAGGTGCATCTGACTTAGATCCAATGTCCTTTCCCTCTTGGGTGTACCCCACACCAGATCTGATGAACCTTTTTCTATAGTCTTTTCTAGTCTCTTCCAGCTTCAAGACGGCCATTTCCTTGACTAATTTGTCCTTCACCTCATCCTCTGTGGCTCTGGCGCATTTTAATGAATGACGGAGTTCCTCATTGTCAGTTTCCAGGTGAGCAATTTTATCCTGTAATACCAGTGTTTCCTTGACGTTTTCTTCACATGTGCGACACTGAAAGTCTACCATACTTCTTTTTAATAGCTCAATCTCCTCATTCTTTCTGGTGATGGTTTTCTTTAGCTTATCATTGGTCTCAAGAAGACCTCTGATCACTTCTACATAATCTGAGTCAGTAAAATCGAAATCATCAGAGAGATCACTGTTTGTTACCTTAGATGGTTCTTAGCTAGAGGATCCTTGTCCAGTCATCAAGCACTCTTCCTTGACGGGTAATTCATCTTCGCTGTCAGGGTCAGATTCCCCCCAGGCGGTAAGCATTGCCTGTCTGGTATTCTGCGCAGGGGGATCTCCTCTTTTCTTACTTTTACAGTCTGCAATACGGTGTTCCTTTGTTTGACAGTGGTAACAAATGATGTCCTTGTCATCAAACTTTTCGTGATTTTGTTCTTGCTTTACCCTTAGAAGTTTTCGTGTTGCCTCTTCTTCCTGAGTTCCTCTGAGGGTTGCCATCTGAATGCTTCTTGTCATAAGTGCAGTTCTTCATCCTTAATGTCCTTTCTCAACCATATCACTCTGCGATAAATCAAAAAGCTTCCTCAATCTTCAGGGGGCAATAGACTTTATACGCTCAGGTTCTCTTCTAGCAATTTTCCTCTCAATGATGCCAGCATGACTTTGGAGTTTTTGCCACCAACTCCTCAAGTGTAATCTTCTTAATGTTGCTCTGAGCTTGTAAAGCAAGTGTTACTCCATCCTATTTGGAGTTCAAAGCCTGAAGAAAGTGATGTGTGACTTTCCACTCAGGGATTTCTTCACCAAGAAATTCCATTTGTCCTACATAAGTCTGAAATCGAGTGTGAAAGTCTTCGAGCGATTCAGCATTCCCTTGGAGGGCACTCTCGTAGTCTCTTGATGCAGCCAAAATTCTATTCTTCTTAATATCATCGTTTCCTCCATAAAGTCTGGATAATCCATTCCAAATATCCCTAGCTGTTTTGTACTTCATGACCTTCTTTAAATCACCAGGGGTGAGAGAGGCATATAGAATCTTTTTGGCCCGATTGTTCTTTTCTAAAGCTTTGTAATCTGCATCAGTGTAGTCCTCCCTATTTTTTTCTTTAGTTGGATCTTTGGAGTCTACAATAGGGATTGGACCTTGCTCGATCACTCTCCATAACTGCCCGTCCAATGAACAAATATGGGCTTCAATTTGCTGAGTCCACCAGTCAAACTCTCCAGGGTTCAGCGTTGGAGGTTTCCAGAATGAGTCGTTGATTGAGTTGCTGGTTGCCATCTACACCTGCAATGCTAACACAAATCTAGAGCACCTGCTCTGATACCAATTGTTGGATCGTAGGTTAGCGTTCCTTCTGAGGTAACTCAGTTATGGGTTCCCTGAGAGGGTTTGCAGTTAACTATTAACGCAGCGGAATTAAATTAAATTAAATACTAAAAGTAATGACTCACAATTTATAGTGGAAACCACAATAGCCAACCAGACTACTGTGTAAAACCACTACCTTCCGGAGAAGGGTTTGAATGCGTGTGACGCTTCTTTAAGGTATGCTTGTTTGACTATTACAACGTACTATCTATCGCCTACAACGACTAGATACAATACTTGCAACTCGTAAACTCAACCTAACAAAGCTCACACCACATGTGCTCTCTTCAGCAACTTCCTCAGCACTGTACACCAATACTCCGGCTCAAAGAACTCTCTTCTCCTCTTGCTCTCGGATATTGTGCACTCATGCTTCGAAGCTCTGGATCTCCTTTATACTCTTCGTATTCAGTCTTCTTCTTCTCTTCACTCAGATTTTGCTTTCCTTATTTGTTGTGTCATAAATGCCTCAACCCAGATTTGCTTTCCTTATTTGATGTCTCATAAATGCTTGCATGATCTCCTCATAAATGCCACTTTCCAAAGTTGGCGCGGCTGCCTCTTGTTCTTTTATTTCTTTGATTAAATCTTGAATTAATTCCTTCTTGTCATTAATGCTCACATGATCCCATGATAAATGCCACTTTCCAAAGTTGGCATAACCGCTCCACTATTCTTTATTTCTTTGATTAAATCTTGGATTAATTCCTTCTTTGGTAAGTGAGCTTTCTTTAATTGCATTCTGCATATCACGTCAAATCTCAACACAATATTAGTCCTTAGTGTTTGTCAGTCATCAAAACTAAGGCCCAACAAAAAGTATTGATGAAAATGAGCGAATCGAGCTTCATTAGAGGCATTAGGATTCATATTAAAAATGGTCATTGTCTTGGTCTAGTAAGCAAGAGCGCTCGAGTTCGAGTCACTCTAGACACTTCTTCCTCACATTTTCGGAGCCTCGAATTCTCAAAACCCTAACCATGCGTGACCTTCAGCAGCATTCTTATCGCAATCGAACGGGATATCAGAAGCCTTAACGCCGGAGATTCTAGATCACATCATCTTCACCATAATCTTCCAATTACCAATAAACACGTTAGTCCGATTCTATCTGTCCAAGCAACTTCGAGAAATCATAACCAGCTCGAGCTTCGTAAATCAGCATATGGGATTGTTAAGAGAATCAAAATCTTCCTGCAATGTTATCTACTCGCAGAAATTTGTACGGAGTTTTCGCGTATGCAAAATCTCATCAAACGGATATGGTAAAGAGTTGATATTTCCATTTAAAACGCCTTTCGATGATGATGATGATGATTTTGCATTTTTTAAGGCTGTTGAGTATCATTCTTGTAATGGTTTGGTATGCTTAGCTGAAATAAAATTAGATGTTGGGATAATATCTGTGTTATCATCCATAATATGGAACCATGCTACGGGGATGCAAAGGAAGGTCCTATGGCCGCTATTGTCCGATGAATCATATGGGAATTATTTGCATACTTATATGGGATTTGGTTATGAACTTTAGCCGTTAGGATTCAATCTAAGTGGGCATGTTATTATGGTTAATTGCTTTTATAAGAGCTTGGTTGTCTACATTCCTCAAGATAATAGATTTTTGGAGCTGAATGTAAATCTTTTTTTTTTTGATTCAAGGTGAGATGTTCCATTAGATAAGGATATTACAATATTTGCGAATGAAGCATAATCAAAGGGAAAAAACCTAAGACAATTCTACATCGAGAAAGTCTCATAAAGACAGTTGAAGAGCAGGCCAAGTACGGCACCATCCCAACACACTCACCAAAGTCCAACCGGACTCTAGAAACCGCACCACAGCTACCAAGATGTCATAAGTCGAGAGGTCATCAAGACCCAGGAATCAGGAAACAAACAAGGCAGGGGACATGAACCACAAAACCAGGCAGGGGGACATGAACCACAAACTCAGGCAGGGGGACATGAACCACAAACCCAGGCAGGGAGCACAAGCCAACAAAGCCCAGGCCCAGCAGGCCCATCCACACCCAAGCCCACAACTCAGGAAGCCCTAGCGCCAGACCACCCATCGCGTCGCGCCGCACCGTCCTCCATCCATTCCCCGTCGCGTCGCGTCGCGCAGTCCGCCAACCACCCGGTGCCGCTCGCCCACCACCGCGACTCCCGAACCCAACCGCCAAGCCGCCGCATCGTCTCTCCGTTCGCCGCGCCTCCCATCCGTTCTGAGCCTCAGATCTGCGCCGTCCCCCGAGCCAACCGAGCCACCCAAGCCACAGCTCACCCACCACCATTGCACCTACACGCGTCAACCCCTGCGCCACCCAAGCCTTAGCCATGCGCCAGCCACCCGAGCCTCCATTGTTCCGGCCGATCCCAAGCCCGTCCGACCTCTCGCAAGCATACCAACCATAACCCAAAAACACCAAAACCCCAACCCACCGTGGATGACAACAGACTGGCCCTCAGCCACCAAACAACGCTGAAACGGAGCCGGGGAGGCAACCCCAGCTGTTACCAGATCTCAGTCAACAACCCCGATGAAATCGAGCCAAGGGTTTCAAGGCACGGAGAGAAAAGCTAGTTATTGAAACTAGAGGAAAAGTCTTTAGGGAGTGCCCTAAAGAAGGAAAAGGAACAGGAAGAGGAAATAGATCAAAGGGCATGAAAAGAAAAGCAAGGTCTCCTAGGGGTAGAGAAGAAGGTCCACCGAAATGGACTTCTTGCTCCACCCTGGAGTGGAAGTTACCGGAGGAGGCTGCAAGAGAGAAGGAGGAGAGTAATGTACTTGTGTAGAGTGTCTTAGTTTGATGAAATTGAGCTGAATGTAAATCTAGTTAACCAAAAACTACTCAGTCTCCACTTTGTGCAGATGGAGAAAATATTAAGTCCTTGAAACACTATATACAGGTATTTGTTGAGGGGAACTTTGTAGCATATTATCTTTAGTGTTGTTTTGGGTGCTTCGTCGATGATGGAACATCATTATTCAACAACTCATTTCTATAACTTTTCATAGAATGCATGTTTGTATAACTTTTCATAGAATGCATGTTTGTCTACCAGCGATACAAATGAACTTCAGCAATGCCCACAATTAGCAACGGCACGATAATTGCTTACCTCTTTATGACCAATGATACATCTGGCAAGTTATTGACCATTATACTTGTATGTTGTTTCGGAGAAGACTTTCTTCCATTTCATGGTTCTTAAACTCTATGTATTTATCACTTTCAAAGAAAGTTAAATAAATAGCATTTATAAAGTTGCTTTGATTTAATATCATATATATATTAAAAGGGAAGTATGATTGGACACGTGTCGTCGTGTGAGCAATTTGGCCTATGTGTCATTTTTTTAAAATTTTGAATTTTTTTTCCTTTTTTCTGATTGGCTGGTTTTTTTTGAATAATAATATTTTTAAAATATGGAGGACTGAACTGTAAAAACTTATCTAATTTTTTAAAATTGGTTGCCTAAATTTAAAATTTAAAATTGGTTGCATACAAATTAAAATTTAACAATATATGGATGTCGGAATTTTAAAACATGAGCAATTTGGCCTATGTGTCATTTTTTTAGAATTTAGAGTTCTTTTTCCTTTTTTCTGATTGGCTGGTTTTTTTTGAATAATAATATTTTTAAAACATGGAGGACTAAACTGTAAAAACTTATCTAATTTTTTAAAATTGGTTGCCTAAATTTAAAATTGGTTGCACACAAATTTAAATTTAACAATATAAGGATGTCGGAATTTTAAACATGAGCAATTTGGCCTATGTGTCATTTTTTTAGAATTCTGAATTCTTTTTCCTTTTTTCTGATTGGCTGACTTTTTTTTGAATAATAATATTTTTAAAACATGGAGGACTGTTGCCTAAATTTAAAATTTAAAATTGGTTGCACACAAATTTAAATTTAACAATATATGGATGTCGGAATTTTAAACATGATTGCTTGCCAAAAAAATACCTGAGAATCATTCCACTGCAATATATATAAATTCCGACATCCGTATATTGTTAAATTTAAATTTGTGTGCAGCCAATTTTAAATTTGTGTGCAACCAATTTTAAATTTTAAATTTAGGTATTATACACACAAAATTCTTTATAAATCAATTTTGTAGAATATATCATATTAGATTCCTTATTATGTCATTAAAAATCAAATATTGCAGTGGAATGATTCTCAGGTATTTTTTTGGCAAGCAATTTAATGACATAAATTTGAACCAATTTAAAATTCCTATGTACATTTAGTAAATGCCGCACATAAAAGTGATGAAGAATCTTTCCTAATTCCTATGTACATTTATGAAAAGTTTTTCTAATCAATATTTCTTTACACTCAAGTAAAACTGATTATATCAAATTTAAATTACTTAAAATTACTCAAAATATAATTTCACCCCGCATAAGGTGCGGGTAAATACCTAGTTAATTATTGATTTTGATCATTCGATGCGGTTTAGATTGACAATTATTTTTAGAATTAATAATAGAGACATTTTTTACGGTCCTAAAAAAGACAGTTCGAAGTTATGCAAAAGTTTACATATGTATAAATCATCTGCCATTGAACTTGAAGCTTATGTAGATTCAAACTTGGAGATTGAGTGTCCAAATCCTCTTGAAGGTTCAGAGTGTGATAATTTTGTTGATGTGTACATTGTTAAGCCTTATATAGATAACAAGAAATTGGTGAAGGAACAACAAGAGGAGCAGACATTAATGCGTATTCGTCAAGGGATATTATAAAGATTCGATTTTCAATTGCCACCTTCTAACAGGTTTCAGAGCCTTCGCCCATTCATTGATAAATCAGAAAGTAAAAGGTCCTTCTTTCCCTTGCTTTTACAAGGATTAACATTTACCGAGGGATTTAATTCACAACTAGAAGTCCATTGCGGACTTGATATGAAGAGATTCAAATGAGATCTGAAGGTGGATTGACACACTACTTTTCTTGTCAGGACGTTAAACTAGACCTTTACGTGAAGTGACCCGGACTATAAATAGTCTATTTTTATTTTTATTTGTTTTTGATTTTATATGTTAGCATAATTGCATGATATGATATGACTTGATGAGTTGATGTATGATCTAAACTTAAGTGTGGAATGTTAGCTCGATCTATTGGCATTTGTGTTCTCGAAGATGGATCAATATTTTTCTTGCACGATAAAATATCAGCTTGTCTTGTTAGAGTTTCAGTAGTCTTTAATTATATTAGAATGTAGTTTCTAGTTGTGATACGCATAAATTCTTTTTGACATACTAAGAATTGAGTTTTGATGATACGAAGAAAGACCATTCGAGGAGGTGTCTTAGCGTTTTGAGGAATTGCAACGGGATTGACCACAATTTGGTTTAATAAATAGTAAATCATGCAAAGTTTCTACGATAGCATAGAGCAAGAGGAAAGAAACCTAATTAAAGGACCAAGCTAGCGGTGGATGGATTATGAATTTGACGGCTACTAAAGGGTTCATGATCATTGAAAAGCTTGATAGGAATTCCCATCAATGGGGAGGGGAGGGGAATCACCTGAAAAGGATGGGAAGAGACTGTAACGAGCGATATTCTGCGTAAACACAAAATAAAGTACAAAATATTTTTATTGTATTGATTTTAGAAAGTTTCGTGTACAATTTCTGTTTCTCCTCTGATTCTACTACGTGGCAGATGAACGCGTATGTCACGTTTATTCGAGTGACAAGTGTACGTTTCTTATTTTTGCGTGAGCAAGGGTCGCGTTTACTTTATCTTACTTTGGTGTTAAAGACTTCTTTGTGTAGCTTTGGCAGGCGGTGCGTTTTGTGCTATTGTTGACTGCGTAAGCTGAGATGGTTTGCAAAGCTTTGGCAGACGGTACGTTTTGTGTACTGTTGACTGCGCGTGCTGAGTTGCTTTCTTTGCACTTGTTGGCACTTGTTGGCTGCATAAGCTTCTTGTTTGTTGCTTGGCGAGGGTCGCGTTGACTTGATCTCGCTTCTGCAGGCTTGTATGTTTGTACTCGCCTTTTGCGTGGAGCTAGGGTTTCCTCAGAGCGCTCTCCTCTTCAATTTTTTTCTGGATCCCTCAAATGAAGGTGGAGCTTTCTATTTATAGAGAGAAATCCCTATTGGGTGGGCTCGTTTTGTGGGCTTAGTTTCCGGCCCACTGGCCCCAACGACCCGTTTACTTTATCAGGCCGGCCCGAAATAATTAAATTGAATTAAAACTAATTCAAAAGAACTATTTAATATTTATTTTTCAACACTAAATTTTTAGTGCCTACAGAGACTATTCTTCAAAGGTTGTCACCAATAAGACTTCAATTCCTTGGCCAAAATGGTTTTTCAACACAGTCATTGATTGTGGGTATGGAACAATAGAATTAAGCTTAGGGTTTGAAAATGTTAAATCCTTTTTCAAGAGAATGATTTGCTTCTTTTGATGACCTGAAAACTTTTGAGTTTGAGTTGTTAAGACAATATAAGCCTAATAAATCATTTGCATCACTAATGGCGCTTGATGAAGACAAGGATGCCTTCCGAGAGGCAACAATCAAGGAGGAGTCCAAAGATGAGAATGGTGAGGAATTCGATGTGCAGTTGGAACCACTCCCGTCAAATCTAAGGTATATTCCTAGGACCTAACAATACTTTGTTGGTCATTATTGAGCTTCTTTGAATGAGGTTGAGACTCGTAAGCTATTGCAAATGTTGAAAATGTATGGTGGTGCTATTGGAAGTTCCATTGACGACTTAAAGGGAATTAGACCACGAATTTGCATGCAAAGGATTAAGTTAAAAGAGATTGCTAAGTCACCATATTTGTGGTCCATGAAGAAATGTCCATTGTAGACTTGATGGACGAAAGTTCAAATGGGTTTCGAAGGTTGATTGGAACTCAAGCATTTAAGGATCCTTGAGAAGGGATACTAGCAAAAGACTTCTCTTATGTGATTCTTTAGGGTCACTTTGATAACTTTCTTCGTAAGTACTCTTTTAATTTATTTGATAACGTTAATTGCATTAGTGTTGACATAATAGTTATTATGCATATCTATTGTTAGTTGATATAGTATGCTTAGGGACTAAGCATCATCTTAAGTGTGAAGTGGTGTGTCCAGTGGCGGACCCAGAAATTTTTGTGAATAGGGACAAAATAAATATTTTTTAAGTTATAAATTTGTTATAATTATTTTCTTTGATTCTTATTTTCCTAAAAGGCTCTATCACATAGAAGTTGAACGTAGACTTACTGTGACATTTTGACTTGGCCACAAATTAAACTATAAATTTGAAGTTTAACGATATACACTTCTAATTACTTCAACAATAGTGAAAACTATATATTTGGTTGAAATTGAGCCGTAGATTAAATATGTTTTTAATACTATTTTTCTTTAATTTGAATATATTACGTATTTAATAAGGGATTATTGCCGAAAACCACATCTTATAGGGCGCAATTGCCGAAAACCGCCTCTTATACATTTTATTGCCGAAAACCACCCTTTGTTCAGTTTTTTTTTGTTGACCGACACATTTTAACGGAAAACGTTCAATTAGTGTTAAATCTCCGTTAGATGGATTAATTAGACATTAATTAGGTTAATTCAATTAATTAGGTTACGGCCTATAAGGGGTGGTTTTCGGCAATTACGGCCTATAAGAGGTGGTTTTCGGCAATCTCCGACGGGTGGTTTAACCTAGTTGTTTGATTCTTGCATATCGATTGAAATATATTACTATATTCTATATTAGACTCTTTGTGCAACAATTACTATATTCGATTGAAATAAAGTAAATATGAAAGAAGTTAGGGGTAAAATGAGACTCTTTGTGCTTTATATATACGATAGATGGATATATATATATATAGAGGTTGTATCATGTGGATCCTCTCAATTTGGTGGACTCGTGGATCCCCTCTTGCATCCGTTGATTGCATTTTTTGGATGCATCAGATTGCGCCACGTATGTGCATTTGTCATGTGCACATCACGTGTGCACATGACAAATGTACACGTGCAAGTCACATGCTTCATTAATGCGTTGACACAATCTGGTGCGTCCAAAAAATGCAATCAACGGGTGCAAGAGGGGATCCACGAGTCCACCAAATTGAGAGGATCCACATGATACTTTCCCTATATATATATGATGGAAAGAGATCAAGGAGGACATCCATTTATACGTAGGACAGTAGGACATCATCTCAACCATTTATTTCTAATAATCTAATAATTGAATTGGTCGATTAGATAGACAGACGGAGTAATACAAAAGTGTGAAATACTGTATAAAATATATAAAAAGGGTCAGAGAATTTAGAGATACGGGTGGTTTTCGGCAATTACGGCCTATAAGAGGTGGTTTTCGGCAATTATCCCTGTTGAGATTTGGGGTTGAATTAATTGAATTTTATTAACCTAATTAATGCCTAATTAATCCAACGGAGATTTAATACTAATTGAACGTTTTCCGTTAAAATGTGTCGGTCAACAAAAAAGAAACGAACAAAGGGTGGTTTTCGGCAATAAAATGTATAAGGGGTGGTTTTCGGCAATTACGCTCTATAAGAGGTGGTTTTCGGCAATAATCCCATTTAATAATGAAAACAAATTTAATAGACTTTCAAAGTTCACAATCTGTCTGTTAATTACTATAAAATCTCTTAAATTATCTGATTTTAGTTTATAATATACTGGGCATACATTGTTAGCAATAGGGACAACTTAATCAAATATACAAAAAATCTAAAATATAATACTATTTAATTCTAAAAAATTGAAACTCAATAGGGCAAGTGCCCCACTCTTTTCTACGTTCCGCCACTGGGTGTGTGACAATTACTCATCTTGTCATGTTTGCATTCATGCATTGCATTATAGGTAGAGTAGAGTCTTGTGTCACTATCAAGTTAGGTTGGTTTATATATGGTAATTTATATTCTTAGGTTTCGTTGATCTTTGGATGAATTGTTTCTACTTGGTTTTAGCTTGTTTTCTATTAATAATTGTATTGGTGCCATCTCCATTCCTTGTCTCTGCGCGTGTTTGTTTCTAGAGTTTATCTCTAAGTGGTTCTATTATTGTAAGCTTTCTTGCTCGGGTAAATTCTAAGTGGTTATCGCACTCGTACTTCTTACTAAACTAAAGCTTTTTGTTATTCATTCATTTTTATCCTTGATTCATGATCAACCTATAAGTGTGAAGTGAAAAAAGAAAAAAAAGTTACAACCGAAGAACTCTCCTCCTCCAAAGTATCTGTAACAACCGAAGGCTTTTTAATTCTGTAGAGCTTGGTTGTGAATCATTGCATCTTTATAAATTATAATGAATGTCATTGAGATATAAGTTTGCAAATTGATATGAGAATGCGCAATAAGAACATGTTATGTTCAATTTGAGTTCTGACCCTTTTTAACCTACTCTATAAAAAAAACATTTTTGGGATTTTAGAAGGAAGAGGAATTTAACAGAGAAAGATGATACACAACCAAAGAGAATTTGACATTCTTCATGCATGGAAAACATCTTAAGGTGTATTAGATTCAAGTTTTCATAATTTAACTTTGTGTGATTGTGATTTCACTTTGAATATACAATTTATGGATTCCTTTACTATGTAATTTGAGTAGTCTTTTGTTTCAAGGTCTATTGACCCTTGTTTGGTGTATTCAAAATTCTTGATATCAATTTAAATGAGAGATGCATAATTTGTTAGATAATATATGTTCTTATTCATAATTTGATAAGGAAGCATACTAGGTGTTTAATAAAATGTTTGTATGCACATAAGTTGCTCTAAGTTTTATATCGAAAGATAGAAATTTAGAATAATCATTGAGTAAGACTATCTAATTGTTTAGTGACTATGAGAGTAGCATTAGAGATTAGAATAGTAGGCTTTTCCTTAATCCGATCTTTTACATTGATCACCATAACGGAAGTTTGTGATTAGTGTGATTGTGTCGAGCAAGTCAACAAAAAGGAAGCATGGGACTTGAATCATTGAAATCAAAACTCAAACTTGGAGAAATCTTATTTTAAGTTGCGATTTAATAGTAAACTCAAACCATTAGATATTTCATTACATTACTCTTATTATCATTTGTTTGATGCTTAAGAGATGTCACTCTTCTCCTTATGGTGGACATGAGTCTTCCTCCAAACTGCTTCAAAGGTGCACCAATGTGGGTTCCATTGGTTTACCTTGTTTAAGGATACATATGAGTTTGTAAAAATCTTGTGACCCTTGCCAAAGAGCCGGTAACGTCTCTAGTAGGGATGAGATGCCCCAAAAGGGCATACTTGAGATAGAAATCTTTGATTTTTTAGCTATCGATTTTATAAGGTCTTTCCCTTCACACGGGAATAAGCATATTCTTGTAGTGGCTAAACGGATAGAAGCCATAGCCGCCCCGACTAGTAATGCCAAGGTGGTGTCAAACCATTTCAAGAAAGTGATCTTTCAAGATTTGGACACCTAGAACCGTTATTGTGACAATGAAACCCACTTCAGAAAAAACAACTAGAAGTCACGCTGAAAAGTATGCGGTCATTCACAGGATCACAACTTCTTATCATCCCCAAACTTAAGGGAAGTGGATGTCTCCAACGCGAGATCAAGTCAATACTTAAGAAAACTGTAGGTAGTTTAAGAAAGGATTGGTCATCAAAGCTAGATGAGGCCTTGTGAGCTAATGGGGCTGCTTTCAAAATATCTATAGGCATGTCCCATATGTAATGAATGTTCATGTTGCTATGTTTTTTATTGAAAACTCCTATGCTACCGATCAAAAGGCCGAAAGGTTGAGAATATGGAGTGTAGGAGCTAGGGATGCACAAAATTGGACCGGACCGTAAACCCGGAACGGACCGACCGTAAAATTACGGTCCGGTCCACGGTCCATAAAATTTCAGATTTACGGGTTACGGTCCGGTCCAAGAGATTTACGATCCGGTCCGGTCCGGACCGTAATATAAAGTAAATAAATATTAAAATATATCATATAAAATAGATATATATCAATAAAAAAATAAAAAAAAGACCTAAATGTTCCTGAAAATATTTAGAATATTTAATAAAATGTATATAAAGTTAAAAATATATATTATTTTGATTTTTTAATTAATTTTTTTAATTTAAAATTAAATAAAAATAATAATTACGGGTTTACGGTCCAAACCCGGACCGGACCGTAATTGGACCGGTCTGTAACGGTCCGGTCCGGTCCAGGGTCCCCATTTTCAAAAATTTACGATCCAACGGTCCGGACTGGTTGTGCATCCTGGGTAGGAGCTACACGGTTCAATAGAACAATGATTTGAGAAACATTTAATTTACATTTAACTCTCTCAATGATGGAACGATTGTTGAAATTAGGTAGGGATAAGTGTTAATCTACGAAAAAGTCGCCAAATGTAATTCTATAAGTTTTAACAATTGCATGTAAGGAGGAAATAAGTCTCTAAATCCCTTTTAATAATCGATATCTCTTATTTATCTTAGTTTGCCTTGATAGAATCAAACCAAATTAAAACCAATTCCCCCTAAAATATTTTAGATAATATTATGATGAAAGCTAGTTGATTAAGTACTTAATCACATATGTTGGGTTCAACCTTACAGTTACCTAGGTATACGAAAGTGAGTTTAATACTTGTGTAATAAGATTTAATACCCCTAACACACTTTTTCAAACGACCACAAATCTAACATTAGATTACCAAATTAATAGTCACATGAGTAGATAAAGCATGATTACAAGTATCAAATTTAGCAGCCCGAAATCATTAAAAGAGTAGATCAAATAGAGTATTCATCACCTGGAATGGATTTGTTTGGTTGATTATTCCTCTCACAAGCCAAAAGTTGAGGGTTCTAAGCATGATTTGTTATCGCATCACATGCTTCTTCAGTGAGTATCCAGATCAAAGAACCTACAACTTCTTAGCCTAGTGCGCTACAAGAGGCTCCATTTAATTTTCTAATAAAAAGATTGGAATTATGTCTCATTCCTTCAAGCTATGATGTTACACATTGACAGCACGTCGTTGAGTACTGCAAATCTAAATTTATAACTCTACTAAACACTAGTATAGCGATAAATAGGGTCGAACGCAAGAAAAAGTGATCTAATCTAAGAATTTGTACTACTAATCCTACTCCTAAAAGGGGGGAGTTTTTGAGAATGTTTGTAACTAACAACTAAGAATTTTATTAATAAAATAAAAAATACAGTTCAGGGAATCTCGTTGCAACCAGTAATCACAGACCAGATATGAATCAATTTGGTAAATTATAATTGTTCTAATTAGATAGTTCCACTAGAGATCTTACCTAATTCTAGTTTTGTCTCATATTACCCACCAGAGCCTCAAGAAGATATAACAATTACCTAATCAAATCAACACAATAGTTCCACCGCTAGGCTTCGCTACTAAGAAAATCCAGTTAAATAACATGCAATTGATATAAACATAATTTCACCACTAGGCTAGGTCAAGTAAATAACAAAGCATGCAATACGTAACAAGAATAGATTTCACTAAATTAAAACATATTATTCAACAGTCTCATACAGTGTTGCAACTATATTTCCCAAACTATCAAACTCCTCCACACTTATCCTTGTTCGAGACGAACAAGTAAACGTCAAGACTATACATTCGAATCACTCAACATATACTGTAGCTATATGCTAATTCAAACTCGTGATATTATGTCTAATAATCTCATCCACATATGCCTATACTCATCGCCAATAACGATCAACCTATGCTCGACAATACATAATACTCTCAGGTAAAGATATATTAATGGATAATATGGATATAGTCCTTTGCAGATTCCTAACTCCATTCCTCAATTCACAATCCTAATTGAACTAACAGTTGAGTTTTTAACACGTCAAAACATTCCCCTCAAATAAATTCAGTGGTAGTGGACTTTCATTTATTTTTATTTTTTCTGAATTTTTTCCTGATATTTTCTCTTGATGTCTTGACTTATTTTGGCTTTTTCCATTAATTAAAGCAAGTGCTTGGGTGAGAAGTGTCTTGATTTTCTTCCTAACCCCCAGCACTAGTCAATAACAAATACAAAACAAAACTTTTGTTGCCAATGAACTATCCACACATGGATTTACAATTCTCATCATCTCCCTTTCAACGCAAGTCAAGATGAGGGTCACTCATCTCTTTTTCCGGTTACTCATAATAGAGATTAGACAATTTTTCAACAATTCGGAATGCCACAAAATCAAACTCAACATATAGTGCAATTATTCATGCAAATCTTAGAATGTATGTCAAATCCCACTTAGCACATTTCCTATCAACTCCACATCCCAAGATATCTCAACTTAAAAGCATTTATATCATCAAGCACAGATCTCACAAAATATCAAACTATTTGCAAGTACATATGTCAGAAACTCATACAACAGAACATCACTCATAAAATCAGCATTTTATCACAACATTTACTGATAGTTCTCCTCTTCGACTCATAAAATAAAAGTAAAGACTCAAAACCTGACTCAACTTTCCTCCTCCACACTTGAAATATGACGTGTCCTCATGGCACAACATACACAAGATGAAGAAGGGTATGACAAACTCTAATAAAACACTAAAAATAGATGTGGTAAAGAAACAAGTGAACTCCCCTAATGATCCTCAGGTGGTGGTGGTTGAAAAGCCTTTAAATACTTGATTTCTTACTTTCTCGGTCAAAGGCTCGATCAACAGCAGCAACTGCGAAGCCTTAAGTATTTCTTTCTGCGGACCCTTAAGAATTTCAAAAATTCTAATCATCCGTGGATAATAATTCATTACTGTCCGCGGTTCCCTCTGGATTGTTACAAAAAACAGCTCTGAACATCTGAGAATAAAAAGTACATGCACTAGAAGTGCACAAGTCACCAATCCACATCAAATATAAAATAAAACCAACTAAAGAGAATAGAAATATAGCTAAATATACTCGGGTTGCCTCCCAATAAGCGCACTGGTTTAACGTCGCTTGCATTGGCCTAGCTCCTCCTAAACCGTCATATTGTCTTTGCGTTGCTCCTCATGGTTCTGGTGGTAGCCTTTGTGTTCATTCGTCACATACGTCACACCGGTCAATGTTGAAAAAATTAACCCACAATTACCTTTATAATCCGATGGTTTCTCCTTCAATGTTGCTAGAATTTATCCTTGTGAATCAAATTGTGTGATATTGCCTTCAATAGTAAGAGATAGCAGTCCCCTATGCACATCAATTTGCGCCTTGGTTTGTTCTTAGAATGGGCGCCCTAGAAGTAGAACTGGAGGTCAACGTCGTCTGTTCTCTGTAGTTATATAACATAAAATTTACCTGACACCTTAAATTCACCAACCGGCATCAAAACTTTTTCTACCACACCTAGAGATTTTGTGCATGACTTATCCCCTAGTATTAATGTAAGCTTAGGTGGTTTGAAAAGTCCAAGATTCAATGAAAAGTAAATAGAAGCTGGCATTAACTTCACGGCAGATCACAGATCAATTAAACAGTTTGAAATTTTAGCATTACCGATACCACATGTGATTTTGAACGGCCCTGGGTATCCTTGCTTCGTTGACTCCTTCCTCATGTCTTCTTGTATCTGCAATGAGATTCGAAGAAAAGGGTTAAAAAATTTGTTTTCAAAAATTGCCCCAGCACGGACCGCGGACCCTGAAAGATATTCACCATCCGCAGAATAAAAATTCTTTACCTTCCGCAGAACTCGCTGAGAAAAAATCTGAACTTCGCCTTTTTGCACCTTCTTCCAACTCCTCTCCACTTCTCAAGCTCACAACATTGACAACGTTATTTAGGTTTGAAATTGTTTATGAATGGAGCTTTCCTTTATCTGTCTGAATCTCAACTACAGTAGTGGTCACATGTGAAAGATGTTTTGGGTCTCTACTAGCTCCATCTGCATCTCGTTTTTCTCCTTCCTCATCTCGCTCTGCCCCTTCAGTAATTCATGAAGCATCTCCTTCGTTGAATTGCTTGAACCTGCGTTGTTGGCCGAATATATATTTTATTGCTGGAACGGTGGCTGATATGGTGGAGGTTGATTGTTCCAATTATGTCTATACTGTCCATTCCACTGCAGCCCAGGTCCATGTCTATCATTATAATTATGGCATCCTCTTATTGCATTTATATCATCCGTTTGATCGTCATGAAGTGTCGGACACTCATTTGTTTGGTGGCATTAGCACCACAAAAATCACATGGTTTGACCGTTAACTATCACAACAACTCATTCAGCTCTCTAATTTCTCTAGCCATCTGAGTTGTGTTCATGTTAGTAATGACACTATGTTCAGCGACTTGCGACACATTCCTAGTACGGCTAGGCTCATCCACTCTATGGGTTCCTTCTCTAAACCGAGCACTCTCCGCATAGACAACTATGATCTGTCGAATAACAGTGGGTGGTTTGTTGAACATCGCACCTCCGGCTGCAGCATCTAAAAGCATCCTATCAAACTGTCTCATTCCTTCCAGCAAATAAGTGACATGCATATGCTCATCTGTATCTAAAGTGCAACAGCTCTATTCCAATGCTCTAAACCTCTCCAAGTCTTCAAAATAGAGGTTCCTTAGGCATCTAACTAATATTGGACAACTGTCTCCTAACCTGTAGAGCTCTCCTGGTGGATAGTATTTCTCTAAAAAGACTATCTGTATCTGCTCCCACTTATAAATACTACCTAAACTCAGAGACAAAAACCAAGATTTTGCAGTGTCAGTTAAACTTAATGAAAAAGCACGTAATTGAAACCTGTCCTCCGGAGCTGAGTTAGGCTTCAGTGTCTAACGAATTCCATTAAACTCCTGTAAATGCCTAGTAGCATTCTCTACTGGCAGACCACTAAACTTAGGAAGGTTATGTGCTACTCTTGTTTTAAACTCAAAGTTGTTAACTCCAGATCATGTCTACAATACCATTGTTGATAGTTGAGCCTCGGAGCTATTAAATCTATGTAAGTTGCCCCCTGAAAGTTGTGAATGTTGATATTGCTAAGGCTGATATGGTTGGCACTATGATAAGGCGGATACTGGTACGACGGAGGCTGAAATTACTGCTAAGACATGTAGTGCGGTTAATATTGATGTGGTGAAGATACAGATGTAGTGGTGGATTCTGTTGATTCTCGTTCTGTCTATCCGCACCATCACCTAGACGCTCTTGATTCCGCATTACTCATTTGCATTGTAACAAGGTCAAATATTTTTTGTATAAAAAATTGTAAAAAAACAAATTTTAACTAAAACTCAGAAACTAAAGTTGTTTTCCCGGCAACGGCGCCAAAATTTGGCAGTGCGTCGTTGTGCACTGCAAATCTAAATTTATAAGCTTACTAAGCACTAGTATAGTGATAAGCAGGGTGGAAACCAAGAGAAAGTAATCGAGTCTAAGAATTTGTACTACTAATCCTGCTCCTAAATGGGGGGTTTTTGAGAGTGTTTGTAACTAACAACTAAGGATTTTACAAATAAAATAAAAACACAGTTCAAAGAATCTCGTTGCAACCAGTAATCAAAGACCGGACATGAATCAATTTGGTAAATTATAATTATTCCAATTAGATAGTCTTGCCAGAGATCTTACCTAATTCTAGTTCTATCTTCTATAACCCGTAGAATCTCAAGAAGATATAACAATAACTTAATCAAATCACCACAATAGTTCCACCGCGAGGCTTTGTTACGATGAAAATTCAATTAAATATCATGCAACTAGTATAAACCTATAGGCTAGGTCAAGCAAAAAGAATTAAAATATTCTTCAGCGTCCGCGGAACTAATTCTTACAGCGTCCATGGCAGACGTCAACACATGTCTTCCAACTTGAAATCCATCTCCTTTCGTGCTCTGAAATCGCCTAAAATGCTCCATTAGCGAGTAAAAGCTCTCTTGCAATCCTAATGTGCCTGAAATGCAAATCATTACGTAAAGGAAATATTTCACAAATAAAAACATATAAAAATAAATGAAAATAAGACAATGATGAATCGTATAAATACGCTTCATCAAACATTCTAATACATAATGCTCACATGCATTTTGATAGTCTCCACGTCAGGTATCTATGTATAAGAAAATGACAACTATAGTTAAATGTCCTCTAACTTCATCGAAGTCAATAAATTCAGTTAACCTAAATGTCATTAGTCAAATAATAATAAACCTTTGAGAAACTTAATTAGATTTGTTAATAGGGTTGATTGTAGAAAATCAGTACCATGATCTCTCGTTTTACAAAAAAAGTAGTATTTTAACAACTAATTATGAAACAAAGATATTATTGTAACTCTTTTATTAAAAAATCATTATTGTCACTGTTCTGTTAAGATTACTTTTAACTGCGTGTGCACATGGTTTATGTTGATTAGGAAAACCACAATTATAAAACCTATTTTTGTTGAAAAACACCATTTTAATCATCAGTTACCAAATGACCATCAACCGCTATGTTCATACTTGATCATAACCTCACATGATACTTTAACTTATTTATAAATGTCTATTAGCTATATGAAGCTTTAATTTAATTCCAAATGATATCAATAGAGAAATACGATCAAATTGTAAAATGAAACTCATGTCCGGAAGCTTATTATCGTTGCACAATGGTCTTGACCTTATTTTATTAATATTGCAATCACTTAAACAACTGCAATCACTTTAGATGTCCAAAAGAGTAGTTTTCCTTTGCCAAGGTATGCTTTGAATTGTACGGTCGAAATCAGCACACACCAGCCTTGGTATTGTACAGATCGTACCGATCCTTTTTAACCTACACTATAAAACACATTTTTTTTAGATTTCAGAAGGAAGGTAGATTTTAAAAAGAAAGAGGATGCATCCAAAAGAGAAGACATTCTTCTTGCGTGGAAAACATCTAAAGGTGTATAGATTCAAGTTTTAATAATTTAACTTTGTGTAATTGTGTTTCACTTTGAATATACAATCTATGAATTCTTTTACTATGTATTGTGAGTAGTCTCTTGTTTCAAGGTCTAAAGGACCTTGTTTGGTGTATTCGGAACTCTTGATGTCATTTTAAATGAGAGATGAACGATTTGTTAAATGATTTGTGTTCTTACTCGTATTTTGATAACGAAGCATACTAAGTGTTTGATAAAATACTTGTATGAACATAAGTTGCTCTACATTTTCTATCAGAAGATAGAAATTTAAAATAATCATTGTATCTAATTTTTTAGTGAGTTCAGAAGTAGCATTAAAGATTAGAAGGGTAGGATTTGTCCTTATCCGATCTTTCACATTGATCAATCAGCTAGACATACATACATGCATACATATATACATATGATTATATAGAGTAATGCTCTTTTGAGACCCTTACTATTGGGTGAGACCCTGAGACCCCAATCATGGCCGTTGATTGGGTTTGCTTTTGGGGTCCAGATTGTGCCACGTGGAGGTTAGAGAAATTCAAAAATCGGAGGTGAGAGAAATTGTTGCTTTTGTTCTCTCACCTCCACGTGGCACAATCTGGACCCTAAAAGCAAACCCAATCAACGGCCATGATTGGGGTCTCAGGGTCTCACCCAAAATTGAGGGTCTCAAAAGAGCATTACTCTGATTATATAAGGTCAAGACAACTATTGGTTCTTTAATTTTTTAGTTCACTATTTCAGAAAACTTTTTTGTTTAGTTGTAGCACCATTGTAATGCATCGATATGTTTTATTTTCCTTATTAACTTCCCATCTTTGAAATACCAAACTCGTACTCAACATCACCTAATATTTTTAGATGATAGTTTTTATGATCATTCCGCAATTAGTTGTTAAAATAATAATTTTCTGCAAAATATAATAGTGGTTTTCTACAATTATCCCTTATAAATAATGACATAAAATATAAGGAGTTAACTCCACTGATAAGTATTAATCATAAAGTAATGTAAAAGCCCGTTGTCCTTTTTAAAAACCCCTTGTCTCCAATTCTTCTCTGAATCCTTCTTCTCCGGATTCCCCTGTTTTTCCCCATTTTTATCTCGATGTCTCGTGTCTAGTCAGTGAAATAGGTGGTAATGTTGAATGTATTTTTGATAAAATGCATGTCCGAACTCACGCATATCTAACAACTCTACAATGCAGGAACTTCGGACTTAACTCTGTCCCCGCAAACCGGAGTACAAATGTGAAGGCATACATTGTGTGATGTGTTTGAAAAGAACAACCATAGTTCATGACGTTTTGGAATGGAAAGTTGCTTCCACGCTTTCTTGTTTTACTTTATTATTGGCGTCAACATTTTGTGCACCACAATCTTGCAAGTGTGATTATGCCCTATATATGACTTAACATTACACATAAAGGTACTTTTTATTCATGACATAATTGAAAGGAAATAAGGTTAAATGTTTGATTTGTTAGAGAGAAAAATACAGCAGGCAATATTTTGTTTTGAATTTTAACTCTACAATTTTTTTTCACTTAGATTTTCCGAGATCCCGGGTAAGAATGAAGAAAAGATTAATTTTATAGTTATGTACAGTATAGGTTAAGTGCAAGAAAAAAATAAGTTTTGTGCGACGGAATGACTTAATTAATCTTTAATGTTTATTTTCATAATCCGATGATTATAAAAAGTTGTTTTTCCAAATGGACGGTTCGGTTTGCAAGGAATCTTAACCGTCGAGTTTGGTGATTTTATTTATAATTAAATTTCATTTTGTATTATTAATAATTAATGATCAAGATCGTGTCGTGCGGTCCCATATTTATTTAATAGGTCCTTAATGAATGTATAATTAGAATGACTGGATTCCCCAACTTCTTTGACTTAAATAAATTTATCCAACAAGGTCTGTGAGTAATTAATGCAAAACGTGATTAATTGATAGTGAAATTATATCATCTTAGATAGATTAGTTCCAATATGTTGATTACCCTATCACAGGTTACTACTGCCTGTGGAAGCTAAACAGCTCACAATATTAATGCAATTTGTTAATCCACTTCGGGACAATTGATCTATAAAGTGGGAACCCTCTCCTGAGTCCAACGAATATAAGTTTCAATATTAGAATTTAGTACAATGTTACAAGAGACACTCTTACGGCCTATACTACTACTATATGAAACAAAATCAACCAACTAACATGTTGGTAGAGAAACCTTCTCATACTCGTCTATGACAGCTCCTAGCTACCTAAGTGTCACTCACAAATCGTTCTCTATAGATAGCTTCTGCAAAAGGGTACAAACAACAATGATATGCCTGAATTCTTCTCTATCTCTTTGTTGAAGGGTATCACTCTAATGATATGTCAAACACAATTGACATATCACGCATACAACTGCACAATCTCTTTCGGACTCCAAGTCGCTTTATTTGCAAATATACGTGAACTTAGGTGTTTGGCTTGGGTGAATGACTTCAAAAATTCTGATCCCTTTGTATAGGGCTGAGAAATTAGAAATTCTAATGACATTCTTATTTGTAAATTAATTTCATGTTAGATAGCTCTCCAAGATCCTCTAAGATTAGGTTTCTTAAGTCATCTCCATCAAGATTTTCTATTTAGATTATAGAAATTCTTAATCAGGTTATACCACTAGGTTTATTGAGATTTCTAAAATTAAGATTAGGATCCATTTCCATGTCATAGCTTTACTCATGTCTATTCCCTGTCATAGCTCAGCTCTCGTTTGTCATCTGTGACAACTTTCAAGAATTGAATTATGCTTTGCTAAAACATGACATACCTTCTAGCACAGCAGTTCCCTTTGTTGACAATTACTAAATATATGCAATATGCTTTTTTAAGCTAGTCATAGATGCCTGCTTTACTATTTATTGCCCCATTTTATTGCCCCATTTTGGCATAAAAACCGGGAAGAACATAATATCTCAACATATGAAGTTGGTGTGCACTTTTTTCATTATTAGACAATTCTTCTTCATCAGATCCTTCGTAGCTGAATCTTCTCTTTACTTGACAGTCCAATCGATTTCACCTTCTGATTTATGATGACCAAATGCTGCTAAAACAATCTTTAGTTCGTGATGGAAAGGAGATCTATTGTGGATTTAGGCATATTACCTACACACTCCAGGTGTTCACATTAAAGTATTATACTCTAAACTGCCCCTGCAATTATGTATTGTCCTCCTTGAATATAAGGATTATCTCAGCCTCACTTGTTGTAAGCTTCTCAACAACTTTCTCTCTCTTACCGCCTACAACAACAATTTTGCTTGGTGTCTCTACAGCAACATCTTCCTCTTTCATCTATTTCACTCTTCATACTTATTTGATCTATGAAGTAAAATCACAAATTCTATCTGTGACAACATAGCCAATGTATTTTCTCCTCCTTAAATGTTGGCACAAATCTTGATTGTCTTCATCTATGCTTTGGAGGATTCCGAAATATGTTGTTAAATCATCTACAAGCGAAAAAATATTTTGTATAAAGGCTTTTTATGATTCTGTACATGTTTGATGTTCACTCTTAGGTGGTCTTTCATCCTTCCTTCTATAAACTTTCAAAAATCTAGGCAATTACTTCTTATTTATCCCTGGTTGTCATAGTGTTAACACACACACCGATCTATGACTCTGCGTCACTAAGATTTCACATTATTTTTGTGTTGTAGGTGGATCAGTGTTGGCTGAAGTCATAGTTGGGACAGATTTTGTAACACATAAATTTTTCTGATAGTCATAGCCTAGTCCAAATCTTTGTGATCCAATTTGCTGAGCAACTAGGATGGTGTTCAAGTCTTTTGTTCTTTTATTCAACATACGTAAATACTTTTAAACTCGAGCAAGTTCTACTTTAGTCACACAATATTGCACCTTCTCCTTCTTCGGCTTCACCTTTATCTCAGCTAAGGATGTTAGTAAGGTACGCTTGTCAGCCTTGAGTATAGATAAAACAATTTGGTATTTTCCCACTCTGAAACAGATCAACACAATTCTCATAAATATCATCATTAGTTATAGCTCCATTACTAGCACTGGAGATTGATAAAACTTCATTAGTTGTGACCGATTCTATGTGACAACGTATCATATGTTCCTCTCTTTTTCAACTTTCTTCTCTATCCATAACGGAATCGGCTTCACAAGGTCCTTTGACATGGACATATTTGTCAATTGTGGTGGTCAGGACTAGGAAGTTGTTGGTATGTTCGTCATCACTAGATTGCTAAGATTCTTGATCATTAAAGCTGCTAGTTGGTGCCTTCTTTTTCCTTCCTAAATAGGTAGGTCCTTCTCTTTTGACTAGACAATAACTGCTACAGGCACTCCACTGCACTTCATCATCTTCTACATCTTCAAATCTGAGGCTAGAGGTGTGAGTTTCTTTAACTGCAGCATCCTCATTAAGCATTATCTAAAATGCCTTCAATGATCACATGCAATATTCTACTAGAATCGCTCTCGTGACTTTGCGAACAAAGACGGCTTCGGGTATTGATCTGTCGAGGGATGCAGCTTTATTGGAGATGTCCAACAATCTGGCATGAAGTTCCCTAGCGCTTCAGATACTCAAACTTTGATAATAGCATGTGTAGATCACTTTTCCAGTCCCTTCATAAATTGCTTGAAGCAAGTCTCAAGCTTTCTTTGCAACTTAACAATTTGAGATCATTTAGAATTTGTTTGTGTCTACAACATCGAGTTAATTAAAGCATCTTTTTTCCGTACTGGTATATTTGTTCATCTCCCAAGATGACCATTAGTGCCTACCTTCCAGGGAGAGAAGTCTATTCATTAACAGTAGCAGTCCAAGCAGAATCATCTAGTGATTTGATGCAGGCACGCGTCATTGTCTTCTAATATCCATAGCTGTTTCCTTTTAATGAAGGGGTGTGTGACTACCTCACGTAAACTCATCTTTGAGCGTTGATCTATCTCTGTGTCGGGTTCCAACTCTAATATCAATTGGAATTCTATCGACTTAGATTAGTCACAATACATTGATTTGTCAGTCACAAGTTATTGTTTGTGACATCTTATACTCCAAAAGTTAACAAGAATAATGCAGTTACACACAATCAATCTATTATTCCACTTTAGGACTAATAATACGTAATGTGGAAACCCTCTTCTCATTTCAACGAGTATAATTTCACTATCCGAGTTTAGTACAACGTTACAAATGTCATTCTTGATGACCCATACTACAACTTTAGGAAATAAAACCTACCAACCTACAGATTGAGAAACTTTCTCCTACTTGTCTATGAAAGTTCCTGGTTAAGTGTCATTCACATCTCGTTCTCTGCATACAGTTTCTACAGAAGGGTACCAACAGCATTGATATGCCTAGATTCTTCCTTGCCTCTCAGCGAAAAGGCATCCCTCTTGTGATATGTCTAGCCCAATTGCAATGTCACAAGTACAACTACACAATTTGCTTCAGATTTCACTAGGGTAGAGCACAATGCGGTAATTTTTGAATTACCGAACCGAATTTTCTTTACCGAAAAATTTCGGTTCGATAAATTTGTTAGTTCGGTAATGAAAATCAGTAATAAAATAACGGTAATCGAAATAATTATTGTACCGAATTTTCTAAATTAATAATTATTTAATTTATTAAACATAAAATATAATTTTAATCTTATCACTTGTCTTGCACGTGACTAGTGTGTAACCCTAATTTATGATGCGATTGCCGATTGAGACAGTGCGATTGAAAACTTGAGATCGCCGACTCCGACAAGCGACAAACATCTGAGGACGTCAATCAAATACATTTCAATTTGATTTTCCAATTCAAAGATAAATTTGCTTTTAAAGTGCCGAATGTCAGAATCTTTGAAAGTAAGTATATGTTTCATGTTATTTGTTTTGTTTTCTTCAAGTGAAATGACTCTTGACTCTTGACATAGTATATTCAGGAAAAATGCAAACAGAGGAGTCTCAAACTGCAACCGAAGGAGCTTTAGGAAAAATAACCAAAAGAAATATGAGGAAAAGGTCAAAAGTTTGGGATACTTATGAAATTGTGCAAGTTTCAAGCACTGGTCACTCAGGTATGATTGAAAAAAAGCTAAATGCATATATTGTGGTACTACATTTAGCTGTGATTCAAAACTGAATGGTACCAGCGGTCTTTGTTATCATTCAAAAACTTACAAGGAAAATCCGTTAAATAAGCAGAAGAGTATTTTAACTTATAATCCTTCTGAGGGTGCTCAAGGGGAAGGGGCTGCTGGTAATTTAAAATATTGGCATTTTGATCAACAAAAGGTAAGAAAAGCTTTAACATATATGATTATGGTTGATGAACTTTCCTTTCGATTTGTTGAGCCTGTTGGTTTTCAGCATTTTATGTGATTAGCATGCCCTCTCTTTTTCAATTCCGTCTAGGTGGACTGTGGCTAGGGATTGTTATGCAATGTATGAAAATGAAAAGTTGAGATTGAAATCTTTTTAAAAAAATCAGCTCAAAGAGTTTGTTTGACAACTGATACATGGACTTCTTTGCAAAGGATAAATTACTTATGTTTGATTGTGCACTTCATTGATAGTAATTGGAATTTGAACAAGAGAATTCTGAATTTTATTCCGATTCATAGTCATAGAGGTGAAGATATTGGCATTGCATTGAGAGTTGTTTGGCTGAGTGGGATCTTGCAAATGTGTTCACTATCATTGTTGATAATGCGGGTTCAAACAACACTGCTATTGCATATATAAAAAAGAAGTTGAGTTTTCAAAATGGATGTGTATTAGCGGGGAAGTACTTGCATATGAGGTGTATAGCTCATATTGTGAAATTGATTGTTGTGGATGGTTTCAAGAGCATGAAACACTCTATATCTTGTATTCGAAATGTTGTTGGATACGTTAGGCAGTCACCATCAAGATGGGAAAATTTTTATGAGTGCATAATGCTTGAAAAAATTGAGAGTAAAAGTCATGTATGTTTACATGTGCGTACGCAATGAAATTCAACATATTTGATGTTAGAATCTGCTGTGAAGTTTGAAAGAGCATTTGAAAGGCTTGATCCTTGTTTTGTGAGTTGTGTGCAAAAAGTAAGGATAAAGGTGTCCTGGATAGGATTGATGATGAATTTGATGGTAATTGTGAAGAGAGTTTGAATTGTGATGATTACATTTTGGAATTCCTTGCAAATTTGATTGGGAAAATGCGAGAAGATTTGTTGGATTCTTACGTCATTTTTATACTCTAATGGTAACAATTTCTAGTTCCAAGTATGTGACGGCGAACAACTTTTTTACTGAGATTAATGGTATTTTGTGTTTGTTAGATCAATGGAAGCCAGATAAGAATCAAGAATTAGTTAGTATGGCTGTTAGAATGAGAGAGAAATATGATAAGTATTGGGGTGATGCAAAAAAAGAGATACCAATCTCAGGATCAGATTCAGTGGATGTGTAAAAAGAAGTTGTGGAATTGGGTATGTGAAAAAGGTTTTGTATGACATGTATAATGAATATATGAAGATTAACAATTATACAGTTGGAAAGAGAGGCGAAGGAAGTGCAACCTCAGGGACACAATCTGATTTGAATGATGCTATGAGTGTTGGCGAAGGAACGTCTCAACTCATTTCTCGTTATATGATGCATAAATCAACAATTCAAAGTGAGGAAAATAGGGCTGAACTGGATATTTATCTTAAGGAATATAAAGAAAATATCAACAATGAGTTTGATATTTTAGGTTGGTGGAAGATGCACAGTCCGAGATTTCCTATTCTTTCCCAAATGGCTTGTGATGTATTGGTTGTGCCTATTTCTACCGTAGCATGTGAATCTGCATTCAGCACTAATGGTCGTTTTTTAGATGCCTTTAGAAGTTCTTTGACTCCTCGTATAGGGCTGCAAACGAACCAATACACTCGCGAGCTACTCGTGAATAAGCTCGGTCAAAGCTCGTTCATTTATAAACGACTCAAGCTTGAACAAATTATAATACATGTTTAATCAACGAGCCGAGTGTGAATAAATTGGTACTCGACTCGTATAAGTTCGTAAACAACTTGATTAAAATACTCGATTTATACTAAATTAATACTCGATTAATACACCAAAATTAAAATATAGTGTAAAATTTTAATTTGAAACTCAGTTAAATTGTACTACATGACTAGTATAATAGCATTTTATTTTACGTATATAGTAAACGAGCTTTTAAACGAGTAGCTTGAATAAATGCTCGTTTTTTTATCAAGCTTGATTAGTATTCGAGCCGAGCTCGAGTATTTGAATTTATTAACGAGTCGAGCTCGATCAGATATTCTTCCTGCCCGACGAATTTGAGCCGAGGTCGAACAATGAATAATATTCTCAAGCCGAGCTCGAGCAGCACGATACTCGGCTCGACTCCGCTCGTTTGCAGCCCTATCCTCGTATAGTGCAAGCATTAGTTTGTACCCAAGATTGGTTTCGAAATCAAACGTCGCAGGCACAAGTATGTGTCGAAGAAGATCTTGCTGAACTTGAAAATTTTGATGAAGGTAAATCTTGATTGTTTTTATATCCTCAAGTTTTAATTTACATATGTTGATTGGTTTTCTGAAATATGGCGCTTTGCAGATTTGATGAACTCTGAACAATTGAACAATGGTTAGCAAATACTGCTTGTGCTTCTGGTTAGCAAGTTGATTGATTTTTTACTGCTGTTGCAGCTTGGTTCTCTGAATTCTTTAATATTGTTCAACTTCTGCATGTTTTTAATTACTTTTGTTTTTAGTTATTTTATTTTTAAGTGGTTTTGTATTGATGAAATTGATTTTTTCATCAGATGAATCTACAAGTCGTTGGCTATCATAAATTGATTTCACCACACAAAACCAATGAAGACCCTGAAAATTGCAGAATTCAAGTTCCAACATCCAACAATCTGAATAGCCAAACTGGATTGGAATGAAACTTCTACTCTACTTTGAAACTATTGTTGTGGAATTGGAATGAAGCGTTTGAATTTACCAATGAAACTATTGTTGTGGAATGTAACTTTATAAGACTTGATTAGTTTATTAAGGCAGTTAATTGCAGGTTTTTAGAATAACTTGTAATTTTTTGGCACAATGCAGAACTGCAGTTAATTTCCAATCTGAATTGCAGGTTTTTAGGATATTTTCGGTAATTTCGAATATTTACCGAAATTATTGTTTTACCGAATTATCGATAAATTGATAATTTCGGTTTGGTTATCAGAAAAATAATATTATGTCGGTAAATTCGGTTCGGTAAATTCAGTAAGTCAGTAAATCGGTAATTTACCGAATGCTCTACCCTAGATTTCACTTCGCTCTATTTGCAAGTAGATGCTAACTTACAAAATATTTTTATATCATAACTCAACTCCCGTTTGCAATCTGTCACTACTTTCAAGACTTAAATTATATTTTGACAAACCATGACATACCTTCTGAAACAACAGATATCTTAACTTGTAAGAACAATATCACTCGACATGTGAAAGTTACTAAACTCACTATGATTACGATTACATGGATACACGAAAGGTGTCCAAAATGTGTCCAAAATGTGTCCAAAATGTGTCCATAAAGTCAAATGAACGCACTTTTCATTTAAGGAAAATCCAAACTTGACTTTATTGACAAAAGCTGATATTTTTGTTGGGAATTACATGCTCCTTTGTTTAACATCACATTCAGCTTTGCGTGCTTAGTAGACCGGTCAGCAGCCAGATCTACCAAGAACGAAAATTTAAGACATTGAAGCATTTCGCTTCAGGTTTTATAGATGGGTTGTTAAGAAATTTGTATTATGGTGGAGAATGAACTTTAAGTAACACCAATTTTTGTTGTGAGAGGAAAAAATTTAAGTTGGTTAAAGGTAGATGATTAATTCTTCACCAAGAGAATAAACTATTGTAGTGTGTTTTAATAAAATATTACTGCTTAAGCACCCAACATATGACCTAAGAATTGTATTTTACTATTCAACCAAATTCAGGTGTCTTAATTACAAAAACAACAACGTAATTTCAACATACTAGATATTACTGTTTGCATCTTAGTATCTCATTGTGAGGAGTGTTCGAGTGTATCCTTATTCTTAAATTACATTCATAAGGCTACATCTCAACCGTTCATCTGATTCACTACGTGTGTACCTTTTGGGTTAATGGAAACACTAAATAAAATGGATTAATGGTTGTCGCATGGCATCAAATTAATAAATTAGCGGATGAAATGGACGGTTAAGATGTAGCCTTACGAATATAGATTAAGAGTGTGAATGTACTTAAACGCTTCTCATACCATTATATATAAAACTGAGCATAATATAATTCCACAAGTGAGAGTCATTCAACTCCCTTTGACTTGGCAAAAATGGATATACCAAACTTGCCAAATTTCATTCCCAAAATATGATGAAAACATTTCTCATTAACGGAAAAAGGCAACAACCAGGCCTTACCGACAGAATGCAGAGTCTGTTTTGTTAGGAATTGCAGGGTCATATGTACGTTTTGGTCAGTATGCCGCTCAACAGTCATCCATCCCTACCAAGTACTATCACTTGGCAATCCTGTTATATATTTATATTACTTTAATGCTATCAACATTTATGTTTTTTAGGTTAGTGAAATTTGGGATTGGAAATTAAAAATTACAAGGTATATTTGAATCGAAAAATAAATAAAAATGATTTATTTTTCAGTTAATTTCTTTATAAATCAATTTTCTTGGCCAAAGCCTGTATGATTCTTCATGGTTTGTGAAAAATTAGGAGTTAGAAATTACTTTCAACCACGTAATTATTTGAATGATATTTTCTTTTCATTTAAGCAAAATAAATAATTATATTTAGCTTATCGACGCCTAATATAAAACTGTGACAAACAAATTTTGTTGGCTTCTTGTAGGATTTTGATAGATGAACCCATTGGTCGAAATGAAAAATATTTCATTGATTTTATAAAAATTACTAAAATGCATCAGGATTATTTGGGCATTGAAAGGATAGAGACAATGGCATTTGGTTTTTTTTGCTCTTCATTTTTCTTCCTTTTATCAGCATTCATTAGAATCCTGCATTCTATTTTAATTTTAGAATTGTTTTTACTTTTTTTAATCTCAAGCAGGGACGGATCCAGTTGGAGTTGGCAAAGAAAATACCCCTGTCAAGCGAGGTGGATCTAAGGATTCGGTTAACCCATTTCACGAATTGTAGTTGATATTTTACAAATTGTAATGAAGAAACAAGTGAGTTAGATAGCTTGGTGGTCTACTCTTTTGGTGGTTCAATTGCACACCTAGCAACTATTTCTTCGTTTTTTCTTTTCCTTCATTCATTTTTGTTTTATAATTTTTTGATTTCTTCCTACTATTCTAAACTCAAAATCTTTAGCATAAATTTATATCTTACGTTTTAATTTCGCCCCCCACAATCTTCGACCCGTGGATTCACCACTGTTCAACATATCGTATAGTGTAATGAATTTGAGAAAATTAAAAGCAGCTGAATATGATTTATAATTATAATAATAGAGTTGGATCCAAGGAGACATATATATTTTATAAAACAGAAAGACGTAATCTCAACCATTGATTTGATTAAATCGACGGTTGAGATTAAAGTTGATTTTTAATTAATTGTGCGGTTTAATTTGTAAAAAATACAAGCGGTTGGGGATTGACATTTATCAACGATTAACTTAGAAATCAACGGTTGAAATTGCGTCTGTCTTTCTTACCAAATTATAATATCCTCCTAGAAACTTGTTCCATAATAATATTGGTATTGTGATTGGAACAATTAACTTATACTCCTCAGAAAATGCGACCCATCACATACGATAAGTTGTGAAGTATCTCTCGCTAGCTGTCTTAATTGGTCCATCGTGCATGAACAAGTCGCTGTTCAATCTAAAATCTAAGTATCAAATAAAATAACATTATAACAATTTCATTGGTGAAGAGTGCCGGACAAAGTATAATGATTAAAATGTTTAATATGGAATAGTTTATAAATTTCCACGGTTGACTTCAATTTAAGCACTTACGAATTTAAATAAAAATAAGCTTTGGCGTTTAATTTTTTCCATTTTTAAAGATTATGAGACCTGTAACATTACTTTCCTTTCACAATAACAACTATTATTGAGTTGTAAAGAGATAAATTAGGAAGAACAAGGAATCTTTGTAAGACGGTAGTAGATGATCTTAATCGTTGGATTATAATTAATAAACAATCGAGATTGTGTCCCACCATTGGATTACAAATATTTATTGGTTTTGCATAAACTTTTCTCGAGTTGTAAAATAGTAATAAACAATTGATTAAAAGCAATTATGTTATTTCTCTGGTCACTTAATTGTTGTCTTATCATATATATATTAAAAGAGAAGTATGATTGGATACGTGTCGTCGTGTGAGCAATTTGGCCTATGTGTCATTTTTTTAGAATTTTGAATTCTTTTTCCCTTTTTTCTGATTGGCTGGCTTTTTAGAATATGCTTAGAATATTCCTTTTCGTTTTAATGCACTTAATTATGGTAACAAAAATATTTTGCTAAAATCTCTTCAATTTCGAAATTTTGTTAGAATATTTTGCTAAAATCTCTTTATATATATATATTAAAAGAGAAGTATGATTGGATACGTGTCGTCGTGTGAGCAATTTGGCCTATGTGTCATTTTTTTAGAATTTTGAATTCTTTTTCTCTTTTTTCTGATTGGCTGGCTTTTTGGAATATGCTTGGAATATTCCTTTTCGTTTTAATGCACTTAATTATGGTAACAAAATATTTTGCTAAAATCTCTTCAATTTCGAAATTTTGTTACAATATTTTGCTAAAATCTCTTCAATTTTGAAGTTTTCCTAATCAATATTTCTTTACACTCAAATAAAACTGAATATATCAAATTTAAATTACTTAAAATTACTCAAAATATAATAACTTCACCCCGCACAAGGTGCGGGTAAATACCTAGTTTTCTTAATATATGTGATGTATATAATAAGGAAACGAGAAAAAATTAAGTTGCACGTGGAGTGTATTTTTATTTTTTTGAAAGGGAAAATCCAGACGTTGTTCTTCAAGTGCGCAATGCGAAACTCGTTTTTAGTGTAATAATATACAAACCACTGCAATAGATTGCGAACACACCATACAGTGTGAAAAGCTCGACCAAATTTTTGAAAAAATCACCAAGAGTAATGATATCTCATCATATGAATTGATACTATACTAGACCTTTGTAACATATATTACTAATGAGTTTGAGAAAGTGGATTCGGAAGCGTTAAAGACTTACTCTTTTTAAACCTGTCATCATCTACGATGTATGTAGTTTCCAAAGTAGTCCCATTTAATACGAATACAAAGTACACTGAAAACGAAATCAACTTATAAAATAAATAAAAAATTAAAATGTTCTAAAAAGTACGTTATTTGTATATATATTTATTTGTACTAACAACATAAAATAAAATTTAACATATTAGATGTATAACAGGTAATGTAGTGAGTGGGTAATTCCAACCAAAACATCTAAATATCCATAGATAGAATGAGATTTCATACTGCCTACAGTTTGGTATAGCCAGAACTTAAATGACGTAATTTTAAATTAATGATCTTACAACTACATCGTTTGTAAAAGTTCAAAAATTTAGAAAATGAGGTATAATAAAATTACGTTGATTTAAATTATTTTATTTCTATGTTCTTTTACCATTACATTTTAAATTTTAAATTCAAATTTTGACTGTATGGGTTTTAGTATGAGATCCTTACCCATATGTCCTGCATTTAAAATTACCATAGGTAGGCAAATGTTAAACAATACTCCCTCCGTCCCATTATGAGTGTCCCATTTCCTTTTTGGATGTCCCAAAATGATCTTCCCATTTCCTAAAATAGAAACTTTTTACCTATACATTTACACTCTCTTTCATACTTTTTATCCCACTCATTCTCTTTCTTACTTTTTATCTCACATTTTTTAATTTTCTTAAAACCCGTGAAAGTTCCAAATGGGACACTCAAAATGTGACGGAGGGAGTATTAAATTATAATAAAATAATAATAATTCTGAATTTTGCGTGCATAAAAACAAACTGAACGAAGAGGAAAATGCATCTGGAAAATCTTTGAATTGCCGTCTTCGCATCGTCTTCTCCAAGCAATCTCAACTCCGTCTAGCTTCTCTCTCTATAACAACTTCTCGATCATCCTTTTCATTTTTCCGATCAAATCAACTTCCTCGAAACTCGTGCATTTTTTGAGATGTCGACTACCGAAGATGATCAGCAGAAGAAGAATACGACGCCGTTCGATTCTGCGGCGGCTGCGTCACTCGTCAAGGAACTCAGAGTCACTTTCAAAACCGGAAAGACTCGGAGTTACGATTGGAGAGTGTCGCAGTTGAAGAGTATTGTAAAGATGGCGGAGGATCACGAGGCTGAGATCGTCGATGCTCTCCGTCAGGACCTCTCCAAGCCTGAATTCGAATCTTACATCTCCGAAGTAATTTTTTATTTTTATTTTATTTAAATTTAATTCAAATTGAATATGAGTGTGTTGTTGATGTTGTGGAGGTGATTGATTTGTGTGTTTGAGATTCGGTTGTTGAAAAATTATTTAGTTGCTGATGGTGAACTGCCTTTCTGTTTTGTTGTTGTGGAGTTTGTTGGTGATGACGTTTGACTCAATTATTTATGGCCAACTTTGGCAATCTGTTTTTGTCACAAAAAATGAAGTCATGTACTCATGATCGTAAAAGCATGAAAATTGTTTTAACTATGTTGTGGGGGCAGTTCGTGAGTTCACATGAACTTTTGGGTTTAATTGCAGAGTAGTTGGGGCATTTATGGACTTTTAAGGATGAGATTTTTTATTTCAGTTCTGGTTCAATCAGATTTGAGTTATGCATTTTGTTGTGTTTGTTTGGATGAGGTCCATTGACTGAAGTGTAAATTATGTGTGATACTATGGATTTGTTTTGTTTTCAATTTGTTTCTTCTGATTACTTCCTGGCATGTTGGGTTCAAGCGGAATGTAAATACTTTATTGTTGATTTATACCCACATTTCTATTGCAGATTTCTCTATTGAAGTCAGCTTGTACTAAAACTATAAAAGAGCTGCATCACTGGATGAAGCCAGAGAAGGTGAGGCTGTCTTGATAAATCTTTGTTCCGAACTAGAAGTTGATGTTTTCAGTAACAGTTTCAATATAGCCTCTCTGCAACTAATTTAAGCCATGTGGAACAGGTTAAAACGTCAGTAACCGTTTTTCCTGCATCTGCTGAAATTGTACCTGAGCCCCTGGGAGTGATATTGATCATTTCAGCTTGGAACTATCCCTTCCGTACGTTGCTACATCATGAAATCTCTATTACCATTAGAACATTATGTTTATTTATTTTTATATTCTTTAGTTATACCTTCGGATATCTGTTGATGGACAGGACTAACAATGATCTCTCATTTTTTGACTGAAATTTTTTGCGAACCCATCACATTTATAAGTTGAGCGTGTGAGCTATGACCATTCTGCTGCTTAATACGATTAACCATGCAGTTTCTAACTAACAAGAATTTTGAATTGCACCTTGCACCTACTTGTAACATATTTTAGAGTAGCATCTATTCTAGAAAGAACTCCAGTTTCTAACAACACTCTGTGATATTCTAAGTTGAAAACCTTATTCTTCTGCTTTGTGCCAGTTTTTTCAATAATGACTTTTCTTACTCAGTTGACTTTCTTGTATCCAGTGTTATCTCTTGAACCAGTAGTTGGTGCTATAGCAGCTGGAAATGCTGCAGTTCTGAAACCATCTGAACTCTCGCCGGTCACATCGTCTTTATTGTTGAGATTAGTCAACAAATATTTAGACAATTCCGCTGTCAAAGTTGTTGAAGGTGCAGTAGATGAAACAACTGCTCTGCTGGAGCAGAAATGGGACAAGATAATGTATACAGGTTACTGTTCATCTCTATCTTTATTAGTGTTTTGTTACCCTATGGTAGTTTGCCCTTATTAGTTACCACCGAAGCATCATAAGGTTTAGGTTTGTTTTGTGAAATAACTCATCAGCTGAATGCCGTTTTTGCCATCGTAACAGTAACATTGAGATTGTTGTAATATATTACGTTTTATTAACAGGTAACGGAAGAGTGGGGCGTATTGTTATGAGTGCTGCTGCTAAGCATCTCACCCCTGTATTGTTAGAGCTTGGAGGAAAATCCCCTGTCATCGTTGACTCCCATATAAACTTAAAAGTACTAGTCTATTTGGCCACATACACCTTAATGTGACTATACTGTTATTGTACTTTAGATGGGATACACCCTGGATGCATATTTATGCTTTGCTTTGAATTATATTTACTAAACCTCTTTTGGTTGGTACCCCAGGTTGCAACCCGACGGATAGTTGTAGGTAAATGGGGCTGCAATAATGGGCAAGCTTGTATTGCACCTGATTATATCATCACAACAAAGGACTATGCTGCGACCTTGGTTGTGCAACTTTCAGTTTTGTGTGCTCACATCTAAATACGGGTCTTTTAGCGTTTCTGATGGTTACCATCTGATGTTAATCATTCAGGTTGATGCCTTAAAGAAAGAATTGGAAAGATGCTATGGCAAGAATCCTTTGGAGTCAAAGGACTTATCTCGCATTGTGAATTCCAATCACTTTTCTCGGCTTTCAAAGCTTTTGGATGATGAAAATGTTTCTAGTAACATAGTCCACGGAGGTCGCAAGGACAAATCTAAGCTGTAAGATTTATTTTTCTGACTTTAAATCATAGTTATGCTGCTTCGAGTCAGACATCCTCTTTTTTACATTTTCTGGTACATACATTTACAGGCAGATATCTCCAACTCTTCTACTTGATGTCCCAGAAGATTCGCTAATCATGAGTGAGGAAATATTTGGCCCACTTCTTCCCATTATAACGGTATGGACGTACATAGTTCACAACAGTTTCAAAGTAAAAAATTGTCATCTAAATAGTTTGCATCTTAATAGAAACTGTTCACAGAGGGATTTATGTATTGTCATATATTTCGCTAAATGTCAGGTTGACAAAGTGGAAGACAGTTTTGACATCATAAACTCAAGATCCAAGCCGCTTGCAGCATACTTGTTCACCAATAACAAGAAGCTAAAAGAGAACTTCGTAAAGTCAGTGTCAGCTGGGGGACTGCTAATTAATGATGTAGCTTTGCATGTAAGTCTCCATCCTGAAGTTTATATGTTTTCATGCTTCTGCTAAATAAAACTGCACTTTGCATCATGGTTAATTCAATAGGTTCAAGTGTTTGAAATTTATACGGTACTCTAGAATTGCTCCTGATGTGCACTACTTTTGACAGCTGCAAAAGTGCCGTGTTGCTCTAATCATGTAATGACTTAGACTATTTGTTCTTTCTTGACTTGCAGCTTGCAGTTGAAACATTACCATTTGGAGGCGTGGGAGAAAGTGGAATTGGTGCATATCACGGCAAGCATTCCTTTGATGCTTTCAGCCATAAGAAAGGAGTTCTATACAGAAGCTTCTTTGGTGATGCCCCTGCTAGGTATCCACCTTACTCAACAGGAAAGCTTAACCTGCTGAAGGCTCTTCTCAGTGGTAGCGTTGTTCGCATTGTACGCGCTATACTCGGCTGGAGTTAGTGAAAATTGTTCCGTTATATAAGTTCATTCCACTCTTTACTCGTAATTTCATAAATTATTTATCTTTTATGATTGTAATATGCTCTTTCGGGTTATTGATATGCTGATGGAAAACGATCTCATACCTTATTTTTCTAATGTAATAGCAAGTGGGTATATTCCTGAGCAAAGAGAGTTTCGTGAAGAATTCCAATGTAGGTTTGTTTATTCTGAGTAGCGTATATGGCATGAACCGAGTAACATGTCATGTTTGAGATCTGAAAATTGCCCATTGACGACCCAAGTTATACGTTAGAACTTCTAACTGCTAGATGCGTGGTAGGATGGGATTGAAAATGACTACAAAAGATAAGTCCGGCCTTAGCTTTAGTTAAATATAGCAAGCACCAACACAAGCTAGCAATATGATGTACGTAGAGTAGACAACCTCCGAATGAGCACAAAACGAACTATTATTTCTACAGAATAATATTCTCTACTAGCTAGTTGCTTACTCATATTAAAGAATCTTTTCGATAAAATCATTTGTATTATCTTTTGTAACAATCAATGCACAATTTCCCCCCACATTCTTCGAATCAATATCCACAACGAAGGTGTGGCGCGTGGCCATATTCTCTATTTATGTGGTAAGCCTTGGATGCCATATATCATCTGCAGATTAAAATTATAAAAAACTTTAAATAGTTCAATCAGTAATTACTTTAGTCAAACATAGAGAAATTATAGAACATGACGTAATTTTTTCCAATTTCAACCCAACTTTTAGTTTTAATGTCGGCTATAGAACTTGTATCATCTACTATTATGACAACTTTTAAGGAAATGAGCTAGTGAAGTCTCTATTGTGTTTTTTTTTTGATGAAAAGGGCAAAGCCCAAGTACAACACGAGGACTATAACAGCTAAACAAATTTAGCCTGACTCGACGAAGTCTAAAACATAAGAAAAATAAACTAGAGGACTAGATCGAATCATTTGCCTCGATCAGTACAAGAATATAATGAATAAGTGACAGAAACTAAGTGAGCACGTAAAGGAAACACCATGCTAGTTTGTCAAACTATCCAGATTTCTGTGATAATAAATGATGAATCAGTTGAACTTTAAAAGTGTAATCTGAATAGTAGGAAATAGCGTGGCGAAAACTGTTCGTGAAAAAAACCCACGTTCGACTGCATCAGAAGTCATCAATACAAGAACTGGGATATTGACCAGGATTGAGAGGCGGATGTTGACTAGAATGACAATGTCAAGCAGAAGCCACGTGTCAGCATGCAAAAGACAGGAGACAGACATCGCGGGAAAAGAGCAGCATGGATCAGAAGCAAAACGGACACGCGGTAAGACGACCGAAAGCCACGCGAGGAAGACAGCCGACATCAAGACACGTGTCCACTGAAACAGCAGACGATAGCGAAACCGCCACCAGCGGCGACACCACCGCAAACGATCAGAGGACCGGCAGCGACTGAACCAAGCAGTAAGAAGAACCTGAACCACTGAGTCAACAAATCGGAGAAAGCATCAGCGATGAGAGCAGACGGATAATGAAAATAATGAAAAGTGACACAGATTTTTGATAATCCACTTCTGGACTCAATAAAAGTTATAATTTTAGCACACAACAAGTGGAGACAAAGAAGTCTTGTTTCAACTGAGCTAGAAACACTCATCCCTTTGACCAATCTGACCAGCTCTTTACTAGCAACCAAAACCTTTCCCGCATAGGAACACTCTTTCATAATGAGGCTTCGCCCAACAATCATCACACTCAGCCCAACCCGAGCAAAAGAGAGAGAACCATTACTAAGAGTGCTAAGAGATTTGAAGGTCGGGGTATGAATGCAGCAACCGAGCCTTAAAGCAAATGGAAGGACAGTTCGAGGAAGACCCTTCAGGGGAATAGTTCAAGGAATTAGTGAAGGTCTCGCTCAACAGCGTGATTGGACCACGACTTCAAGAGCCATGAAGGCCCGAGGCCACATCGGCAATCGCGAGGTAACTACTCTCATTGATAGTGAGGCAACCCATAATTTTATTTCACCCGATGTTGTGCAAGAACATGTACCGCCACTATATGACTAAGGCCCGTTCAAATTAAGTAACCTCGGACACACGATTTATTTAAAAGAGTCGAGGTTTGTGCCCTAGTGAGGTGATCAAACTGCCTAAATAAAAATTTAAAAGCCGACTTCCTACCGCTACTCTTAGGGGAAACTGACGCAATTCTTGTCATGAAGTGGCTGCAGACTCTCAACGACATAGAAGTAAACTGGAAGGCACTCACGATGGAGTTTGAAAGCGAAGGACAAAAAGTCAGACTACAAGGAGGACCCACACTTGGAAAAACTGGCATCTTGCTTCAGACTATCACCAAAGAACCATCATATTTCGACCTTGAGGACAAAATCGGTCTTTGGGGATGAGATCTAATGTGTCCTCGGCGCTTTGACCCACTGACCAGTCCACTACAGAGGCCATATCAAAGACTTAAGGCACCTAATTCGCCAAACCCAGCAACTGAAGGTCTTAGCCGCTCGAGGACTTAATCAAAATTCCACTAGAGATCAACTTTATATTAGTTGAGGGACTGTCCAGGGACCCGATTGACCAACTCAAGATCACCCAACATACCGCATTCAAAGTGTAACAAGTGACCCTCAAGAACCCAACTCCCTGCCCGAGTATTGGTGCAAAAGGCTTTGAAGCCCAGTTGAGTCCTTAATTCAATGAAGCTCACATCCAAATCACTTCCTTCGTGAAGCATCTGTCCAAGCCATGAAGGAGTCTGGTCAACAATGCATACTCCAATGTTCACATTTGCCCCACTTTTTAATCCACAACGGCTAAATTGATCGAATAATTAAAGAGGAAGCCAACAACTAGTTTGATGACCATTAGAGGGCATCATGCCTTCAAAGAGTAAATATCGGAGCATTAAAAGCGAGACCCCCTGACCTCTATGCAAAGAGATCAGCCACTCTTCATCTCATCATCCAATTATCTTTCAAAAATATTATCACACCATCAACGCCCCTTTCCCACATATTCAGATCCTTCTCGATTTTTTGTAGAATTCTCACCATGCCTTTACTCTTCGAACGTGGGTGGCCTTTTAGGCTTATCAAGTGAGAATTCGAGCATCCTGAGCTCACCAGCGAGCTAAGAAAGTGTGGACTCTAAATTGGTCTGGACCCCTCGTATCGAGGGTTTTGTTTATTTTTTAAAATCCTTGCTTGCTCCATATTATATAATTCGTGTTCGGATATTGATTTTTTTCTAAAATATGCACCGAACACATACGAGATTAAGATCATGTGCTGTACAATGTAGCCAAAATATAAGTGAACGTAGTTTGATTTGTTAAATATCAAAACTACACCATTTTGGAAAGAGTTTAGAAATTTTAAATTTAGGTTATAGTGAATTACGTCTTTTTGTATCAATCAAAACAAAACTACGTCGTTTTATTAATTAAATTTGAATTTAATTCAAATTATCAATATAATCAACTATAGGCTACGACTATAGGCTATATTAGATCCGCATCCCAACCCAAAGTCACAGCCTATTGCATTACATGAATTGATTGGAGGACTAAGGTAGAGTATGATTATAAAGCATTTCTTTTTCAGGATGGAGCTTACTTGCATTTCTTAGTTGTGCAAGCCGCTCTCAGGTTTGTGTAAGAATGAGAGAATACAAGGGGAGCTCACTTGGCTCTTGCTGCTCTACCAGTGAAATTGATGGATGGCCTGCACTGGTTGTATCAAAGAATAATTGATTCCCGTAAGGTTGCTTAAGATATTGATGAATTAAGTTACAAAAACCCAGTTTTCTGATAGCGCAGCTTCAAATATGCATGAAAATGAAAACTTAATGTCACAGAAATTGTAGCATGCTTCTCTGAGGATGAAAAGTTGTCTTAATGTGTCGATACACAACCAAGATAATGCCGCCATATAACTGCTGCTGGATGACTTAGGAAGACATCTGAATTGGGGATCAGTGTTACTGTTATACAGCCTAGCAGGAATGGGAAGTAAACTGTAAAGTATAACAGGAAAAACTGGAAATATCAAAATCCTCATTACTACCAAAAAGATCTTTGTGACGTAGTGGGGGACATCATAATTACCATTGTTATGTTAAACTGCTCCGTGCTAGTATTCTATCAATTATCATTTGCCTGCCTGATAGATCTTCTTCATACCCAACAACCTGCATTTTCGAGATGTATTGTTAAGTGCAGTTCAAAATAGGATAAACTCGATGCACTGATATTTGTAATGCATAATAAGGGCACACCAAAATTCAAAAGGCGTTCATGATGTCAATACTTTTTCAATTCAAGTAACCCGAATCATGAGGGGGAATATTAGAATTGAATTTCACTAAATTGATTGTACCTGAGAATCAGTTTGAGTTTCACTAAAGCCATCATAGATGTTAGAATTTACGTCCGTCAAGATATTGCGTAACGGACCATCTTTAGCTGGACTGCTTTTAGAATCTTCTTTAGCTGGGACAGTTAGACCACCAACAGCAGAGCGTACTAGATCATCTTCTATTTCGCTGAGAATGATAGTCAAATTATAAAATGAGTATAAAATGCAAATGAATGAGTCGCTGAATGTTGTAGCTCTAGATGAAATGCACTAATTCTACTTATTTCTAAAAAATGTGGACCATATCAAAAGAGAGTATGAAAGGACCCAAAAACAAACTGGGGCATACAACAACCACAAAACTCCAGCCAACTATTAGCGGTTTCAACTCAGACAAAAATAGAAGCCTCAGTGAACTTCTTCACCCACTGCTAAATAATACATTTGAATAGACTCAATTTGAAGCTAAAATAAATCTCATGTATCCAAAATCAGAAAACAATCACTAATGGACTTCTTCACATTGATCGGCCACTATTGCTGGAGTCAACTCTAAAGATGAGCTCCAGTGCTTGCATGAACAGATGGTATGTATTTAAATTAGTGTAGGTATATTCCTTCATTATTTTCATTCGTGAAGGATGAAGAAAGAGTTATAAATAACTTTTACAGACTTCATCAACATCATTTTGATAAAGATATGACATTAAAAAACTACAGAAAACCACCTACTTGATGCATTTTTTCACTTCACCACTTGTATAATGCTACATTGCAAAAATCATCTTTATAACAATGTTTGTAAGCATTAACCAACTCTCGATATCAGAGGCAGTGCATTGCTTATTGGAAGAGAGTATACATGTAGCAAATGAAAAATATTCCATTATATTGGTGTTGAATCACAGTAATAAAAGAGTGGTTTTGTTCAAATTGACCTATTGGAGGGATGGTTTTCGGCAAAAAACCCAATAAAAATATTATATTAGCAAAATTATTAACTCAATATGTGATAGAATATTTCTGTATTGGGGTGTGTTATTAATAAAGTGATCATAAAGGTAGTTTTCTGCTATATTACATATCCAGGTAGTCGAGTGAAAAACCCCATTATGGGGTAGTTTTCTGCAATCAAGCCTAATTTTAAAAGTGTTGAAAATGAATCCCATCTACTATAACAAGTATATAATAAGCAAACATTACCTGCTTCTTAGTTGATTGGTAATCCAAAGACAGGATTTAGTCTGGCTTCTTGTTGCTGATCAATATCTTGACACTCGGAGTTAAACTGATTTGATGTCAAGGAAAACTGATAAATCATTTACACTGTTTTATCATGTCAGGATAAATGAAATAATGACAGCTCATATATTCAAGGATACGTGTTCGTCAAACTTGGTTCTTCCAGGCGATTTGACATCACAGATCTGATTTTGAACGGAAACAAAAAGAGAAATTAGTTCGATCTAACATGAGGATCAAGGCAACAAAGTCTCCATTATATGTACGGCATTGTACCTTACTAGTTTCCTCTAAGAAAACCTCGATCACATCAGCAATCTCAGGAGTTCCACGAGAATCATTGCAGGTGCTCTGTAATTTTTCGTTCTCAGTGATGCTCTCCCAGTCTGTTGAGTTTCTATGAGGCACCAGATTAGAGCCTGAACTGGTTTGAGCACAGTCTTCTCGCAACCTGGCCTTTTTACAGATAGGAATTACTTCTTCCTTGCATAGTTCACTAGCAAAATTCATTGCTGATGTAGGAGCTTGTGCATTATCCAATCGCTGACTAGTGCACTGAGATAGATCGTCTCCTGAGAGCACCTGGAAAGATGAAGTCGGATTCTGGCTCACCAAACATTTAGATGCTTTTAAATCTTGAGTACTTGCTTCTTTTGGCCTAAATATATCCACCGGAACTGCTCTGTTCTAACAAAAATAGTAAATTATACATAAGGCAAACTGGAAGAGAGTACTCACTCGAAAAAAGGAGAAAGACCACTGTGTCATCAACATTCTGGTAAATGAGAAACGGAGAACAATTAACAAACCTTTTTCACACATTCATGGATCCATTCCAATGTGACTGGTTGAATTCCGCACCTGCAAGCAGCCTCGTACTTCGTACCATTGGCAAATTTGCACAATAGGTGTGTGACCTTCTTTGTTAGTGTTTCTGAGTACTTGGCTCCAAGTGTATAAAATAAATTCTTAAGCAGACGCCTGTCTTTTTCATCATATTGCGAAGTACAGAACCTAAAGCTTTTGAAATCGGTTAAGGGAACATCACACGGAAGGGGAGAATATAGAAAGTGACTTCTGACATCCAAAAGTTGAGCATCCTGTGAAGCCCAAAACCAGATATAATATTTCAGAGCTGTGAGCAGAAAGCTAAAACATGAGATTGATCCGTAACAAATAATGCCAGGGAGGGGATACATTTAACATAACTATTTAGAACAGCTAGTTAGGGGTCCAAATTGATGCAATAAAAGTGCAAGTGACCATTACAACAAAATACTGAGCTAGTCAATTAGGACAAGCGAAAGAGGAATAAAATCAAGCAGTAGTACGTATACATGAAATGTGGACATGCCTTCTTACCTGCAAGCAACATCGTATCCAATGGCTAGAGACAACAACAGTGGTTCTCAAAACATTGGGCGATTTAGGTGTGACACCATGACACTCAACAGTATAGTCTGCAGACTTAACAGTCTTATCATCCATAATCACCCCACCTCCTTGAATAATCCATTCAGCAATTTCAGATCTCTGACAAGAAATAGTTGTTAGCTTGTAGTGAAGAAATTTCGCAGATTTTCATCTTACAGTAGAAGAGAATGATTACGCAATAAAAGAAAAATTTAGAATGCCATAGACAACCCAAACCATCTTATTATCTTAATATGATCAACGTAAACTCCCATAAAATAGAATATCAATCTATTCATCTTATTTGTATATTTAGTTTTCAAATATTTGAACTGTGACATAGTGTCTAATAAGTGCAAAAGAGAGGTTGAAGTCAAGATACGCATATTTTAAAATATTCCAAAAGATTTAATGATTCAAAATCCTTCTTTGTGCCTTATAATCACCAGCAACAGATCATAATTGGTTTGAGCTGTTTAGTACATCTAAAGGCCTGAAACCAAAAAATAATATAAGGAAGAGAATAAAGCATACCCTTTCCTTGGGAAAAGAAATGAAAAGCAGAATCGCTTTCCATAAAACACGGTTGAAGCACTTTTGGCCTGCTGACTTGGATTGCTTACATCAAGAAACGCTTTCTGAAGGCTACTATCTTCACTTGTAGTGGACATATGGCTGCGCTTCTCGCAGTAAATGTGCTCTCAATACGATTTGGAACACTCTTAACTGTCTTTAAGCTACCCCTCTTTGTAGTCTCAAAAGATGTTACAGAATTAGATCTTGAGTAATCTTGCTTTTGGTCCAATGGTATGCTGTGCATCTTGGAACTATTCAGCTGTCCAACTAGCGCATTTCCTGTGACACTTCCTGCTCGGAACATACAAACAAACTTTTAAGAAATTTGTGTCAGCTTGAATATTTGTTTTTTCCGGCTAGCAAATATCAGAAATGGGCATCAAACATTCAGTATTTCATAATCAACAGCAGTAAACCTCTTGGTAAAAGCAAATCAAGACCACTGTGCTTCTGAAGCACCGGAATTTCTTTCTTTAACCTATCACAATCTTCGAGCCAGTTAACTCGAACCACGTGTATAACACCAGAAGTGGTAAGAGTTCGAATCTCCTTCTTCTCACTGGAAACATTAAGTGTCAGGTTTTAGCTTTGCATCTGTTACAAGACATGTATTATTTGTTACTACACTGGTCAATACAAAAAAGGGAGTTCAAGCAGTGACTTACGCCTCTGAAGCGTCCCCTATCACTATGTGGGTTAACCTATTGTTGATTAACATATAACGAGAGCCTCCTCCTCTACGGATTGCACTGACCAATTTTCGCAACTCAGATGCACCAAAACCGACAAGAAGAATCCTACATTCTGACAAATATAGATCATTGTCTTCAGATTGAGAGTCATCAGCTACACAGCCTTCAAAATGCAATTCACTGATGGGCTTCTCTGAAATTTTTACACTATCTTCCTTCGAAAATTCAGAATAATCTGGGACCTTGAAAGATACATTTTGTGAGAGTGTTGCTTCAAGGTCCTGATCTTGAAGTTCTGCGAAGGGAATAGCTTGTTTATAAGTGTCTGCTACTCCTGAAGAAAATGCTGATAATGATACTTTCTTCGAAGTGTCTAGGCTATGTTGAGATGACAGAGAAGGCATCCTGCATTTATGGAAGACATGGGAGCCCCCTGAACAGGGTAGTACTTCTCATTAAGACAAACTAACAATCAAAAGGTAATTTCAGTTAGATACAACATAATTTAGAATTTCAGTATCTCATAAGGTGTGACCAACATGTGCATTCATTTAAACACAACCATTAAGGACAGAGATTACCTCGCCGAGCTATTGACTGGTCAAACCACTTTCGAGCCACTATGTAAATATGACCCCATCTTTGAGCAACCTTGTATTTATCCCCATCTGGAGAGTGTTTTGAGTCAAGGTTTCTTATCAAAAATGTGAAAATTTTACAGATGAAGAGAATTTTTATATGAAAAAATACACAACGCGATAAGCAAGATCTTGTATTAAAAAGCTTGTAATTAGACCATAATCTTAATATTGAATGGTAATTAATGGGTTCACTACTAAACAAAGAAAAAACAATCTTATAAAGGATATTTCAGATATCAAATGAGTGCACATCTTTGTTAGTTCTGCAGAGTACTTTCCACCATTCTGTAGAATAAGCTGCTCCATCACCTTTCTCTCCCCTGAAAACACATGTACTTTCAGACAATGAAGCTACCAAATTTCTTATTGCTTCTTAGTAAAGAAGTTTTCCTACCTGCTGGGATTCCTGTGACACAAATCATAAGACCAGAAAATGGTGGAATTCTGTATTGTTCTTGAGGAACAACACGATGCTCTTTCCAGCACTGGTAAATCCAGCCAATCGAAACGATTGGTTTCTTTGAAATGTTCACCGCCCACTGTAGAAAGAGTAAGTCATAAAATGCAAGCTCATTCCTCTGACGGATTTCAATAATCTTAATGACAAAATCAGCAATTGTGTTTCATTTTAGCTTACATGGAATACCAGAAAGGAGGCATACCATATCGTTCTAATAAATAACTAATATTCAGATTTACTTTACTGTGGAAATTGCAACCAGATCATGTAGACTCTCATACAACTCCTACGCGCTTCCTAGTCATGTTCACATTTTAAATAATTCGTTTTTTTGTAAAATCATACCTTAATAAGCTAAGAAATAATCCCAACCACGATGGAGATCTGGTTTATTGTTGTAAGTCGAAACTCATAAAAAATAGATAACAAGCAAGACGAAGGCTGTTTTAAACCTTATACTTTGTCGCCAACACATTCTTTGCAACAACAAAGTTAACATCTGAAGATGCTTTCATATGTATAGTCCCTCTCATAGATGTCACCAACTTTGTAATATTTTCCTGTACGCCAAATAATATAAATCAGTTCTTCAGCATTAATAGTGCAATTTTTTACCATAGATTACAAAAACTCAATCAACGCAATTGAGATGCAAACAACATGATCTTGATCCTAAAAATCAAAGTAGATCATGCACTTGACTAATGTAGGAGAGTACTGATGTATTGATATGATATAGCAACAGTGGAGCTTCCCCTAAATAAAATGGTAAAAAAGACTAACAAATGAAAGTTCGCACTTCACAGGAGCAGCAAATAAGTACAGCTGCACTACAAACAGAACTTTAAGAAAATATATTCCAATAACAAAACTAGTTTGGAGAATTATGATTCTAGCTTTATATTGCTACTTGACAAAGCTGTTCGGTCAGAGTGTATTATTCAGTATGGCACAAGATTGCAAGCCTATACATTTATGAAGCACAAATTATATATTTAATTCAGTGAAGTAGTGATCAAAACTAATGATTCATTCACTAAAATAAATATCACACGAGTATCATCATATTATTTTTACAAAATACCTTGTCATTTGCATCAAAACCTGATACAAGTATTTTGACCCCATCCATTGCGAGACAACAAGTAAAGCCCTGTGTAGGCAAAGCTCTGCGCTCTTTCGCACATGAAAGTACACATTGCGGACCTAACAAAGACAGGCTGAATTCCATCAATATATTAATAAAGAAACAATTCACTGTTAGGTCCGACAAAAAGAAACCGCGCTTACCAATCAATTGACATCCTTTAGCACGAAGATCTTCAAACTTCTCCTGCAAACAATTTAACAGCAATCACAAAACAGATCCAGATTAACAGCATAGAGAAACAGCCAGCAGGGATTCCTACATGCTCAGGGGAAGAAATGACGTGGTAATCAGTAGGTCCACTGCGTGAAGGATCGCAGCAGAGAAAAACCTCAGCGCCATTTTGCTTCAACGCGTCTTGAAGAGTATCAAAGAGTTCCGGTGGTACGAGCTTTCTGGACATAAACACGTTAGTCCCACTAAACGGCTTCGAATTCAACATCATGACTCACCGTCGTCGTCGTAGCTGCTTGTGTTATGGAAATTGGAGCTCACAGTTCGATCGGATCGTCGTAATTGATGGTGGATAGAATTAGGGGTTTTAGGGTTCCAAAATGGGGATTTGGTTCCCTAACTTTGGGCGGGTTGGGTTGTGTGCGTCAAAGGACACGAGCAGATGGTTCTACACCGGTTCAGAAGCAGTCTACTAATATCTAACCGAACACAAGTTGCCCATCAATTATTAAATTTGAATCTTCCAACATATAAAGTCAAAAATGTTTATTGGCTAAAGCCATAAAATCTTTTCATAATATTTTTAACACCTTTTCGAGTTATAATGTTTAGGGTTAGTTTCAGAAAATCAAATTTATAATAAGGGTAATTACAGAAAATCATCTATGTAATGACAATTTATAAAAAACTACCTTTATAACATGCTCCATTAGTACTCTACCACCACTTAACGTTGTCGTCTGTGTTTGATTACACGCGCGTGTGAAGCGCAAATTTTTACAACGATTTATCAATTTAATGAAAAAAATATTTCTAACACTCCCAATTCGCTTAACAACGACAACAACCCTCTCGCTCATCCTCGTTCGATCTATTTCGAAATCTCGCATGACTTTGTTCGATTCCTCACCGTCTTTCCACGCATCGATTAGGTTTAATTTGTATTTTGAATTCGGGTTGAAGGCGACCTAGAGGCGACACAACAACGTCGTTAGGATTGAGTTGCGTTAGGGTTTTCACCCGATTGAAGAACCTTCGAAGGAGGATGTCAGCGATTGAAGGTATGTGTTGTGTTTTTTGGTTTGAAATTGAGTATAATGTAGTCTTGAACCTTGAGCTTAGATTATTTATTTTGAACGAGTTTAGCTAGTATATAGATTTTGATGTTGTTGATAAACAATTGAGCTGATGTTAATGTGATGAAGGCTTGGGGGGTATGCATTTGTGGGGTAGAGATGTCATAAAGATGCCTTACATTGTTGAATACTTTTAGGTAGATGTTTGTCATTTAAAGGAATATTGCAATGTTATACATGCACTTTTTTCCCAGATATTGTGGTTCATATAAGAGTGATCTATGAGGAGAAATTTTACATGTCTAAGTCCAATAAATTGAAACATTGTAAGGGTAAAACAAAACACATTAAGGATGTTAATATAGATTTGATTTCTAAAGTTGTCTTGGAAGACATGATTGAAGAGAAGAAAGTTTGAAAAATATTGCTGAGATGTGGCATTTGATGCCTGGAAAAATAGTTGATAAAAGACTTGTAAAGCCAGAGAGTGATCAGGTTCTGTTAGAGGTTGTGAATGACATTGGTAACAAAAAGTCTTGTACAATTTATGTGGTTCAAGGGAATGAACCAACCCCACATGGGTTGAGGAATGAAAGCTCCGTCATTGAGCCCAATGAGCAGGAAATACATGTTGCAGCACATTTAGAAAACCCTGAGCAATCTCATTTGCAAGAAATTGGTTATGATGCAACACCTTTGAGTGACAAAGTGTTAGGATCTGAGAGTTCTGAATTAGATAGGGATTTCTTATTCTCTGAGACTGAAGATGAAGAGATTACTTGTTTGATGCATATGTCAATGCAGATGTGTCTGATGTGGTTGGTGATAAATCAAGTTGACCTGAGTTGAAAACTGTTGAAAGGGATATTGATGAGGATGTGTTTGATGAGGTAGATGTGAATGAGGCAAACAGATTGAGGAGGTTTCCCAAGTTCAAACCCTAGTTTTGAATACTAAGATAGGTGTTAAGACAGCTTACGATTCAGCGTGGTGGAGACTTTGTACCAAGAAGTGTGACTCCCCAATGGAACACTGACAGCGCGTCGTTGTGCACTGCAAATCTAAATTTATATTCCTACTCAATACTAGTATAGCAGTAAGCAGGGTCGAACCCAAGGGAAAGTAATCTAGTCTAAGAGTTATGCTACAACTAATCCTACTCCTATCAGGGGGTTTTGTGATTGTTTGAATTACTACAACTAAAAGTACTAATAAAGAAAATCACAGTTCAGGGAATCTCATTGCAACATGTAATCACAGACCAGACATGCATCAATCTAGTAAATTATAATTGTTCTAATTAGATAGTTCCGCTAGGGTTGTTACCTAATTCTAGTTCTATCTTCTATTACCCGCTAGAGTCTCAAGAAGATGTAACAATTACCTAATTAAACTACCACAATAGTTCCACCGCTAGGCTTTGCTACCATGACAATCCAATTAAATATCATGCAATTGATATAAACCTAATTTCACCGCTAGGCTGAGTTAAGTAAATAACAAAGCATGCAATTCATAACAAGAACAGAATTCACTAAATTAAAACATGCTATTCAATGGTCTCATACAGAGTTGCAACTAAATTCCCCAAACTGGGAATTAGTTACTACTACAAAACATTAATCTAAAACTGAGTTCGAAGAAGAAACCTTTGCTGGTGGCCGTCCCGGCTCCCTCTATGAATTAGGGTTAACACCCTATGTATAATGTAGCTGAAGATGTCGAATTGGGCTGGGCCAGACAGATCCGCGGACCCTAAAGGAATTATTTTCCGCGGACCCTTAGGAATTAATTTAATTCTTCAGCGTCCATGGCTGACGTCAGCATGATGTCATACAGCTCCTTTCTTCATCTTTTTGATCCGAATTCGCCTAAAATACTCCATTAGCGTGTAAAAGCTCTCTTGCAGTCATAATATGCCTGAAATGCAAAACATTACGAAATATCAGATTTCATGCATACAGATATATCAGAAACTCATAGGATAGAACATCATTCATATAGATCGTCATTTCATCACAGCATACAATGATAGCTCTCCTCTTCGACTCATAAGAATAAAAATTAAGAGTCAACTAACACTAAGACTCAACTAACACTACTTCCCTCCCCCACACTTGAAATATGCCGTGTCCTCACGGACCAACATATAACAAGGATGAAGAATGGGACACAGACACTAGTAAAATAAAAAATAAAAGAAGATGATTTAGCTGAATACACTCGGGTTGCCTCCCGATAAGCGCACTGGTTTAACGTCGCTGGCTCGACGATACCTGTGATCCTCAAATGTTAGGTGCCCAAGGGTGCATTAGATCAAATTTATCAATCACCGGTCCAACTCCACCTAAACCATCATATTGTCTTTGCATTGCTCCTCGTACGTCTGGTGGTTTAGCCTTTATGTCCCAATCGTTACCTGTATTACACCCGGTCAGTATTATAAAAATAGAAATCATATTTACCTTTATCATCCGGTGGTTTATCTTCCAGCATTCCATATGTGATTCTAAACGGCCCTGTGTTTCTTTGCTTTGTTGACACCATCCTCATGTCTTCTTCTATCTGCAAAGAGATTATACAAAAAGGGTTAGAAAATTGAGTTTTAGAATCTGGTCCAGCACTCACCGCAGACCCGTCTTGAATAATATCCGCGGAGCTTAAAGAATATTGTGAAATAGCAGCAACGTCCGCGGACAAAATTCTTTCAGGGTCCGTTGAACGCGCTGTGTGATTTCCCGCGGACCCCTCATCAAATACATTCGCGGATCCTATTGAATATTTCATAAATGTTGAACCGTCCGCGGTATAAACATCTTCAGCCTCCGCGGTAGGCGCTGGATTCTCATCCGCGGGCCTTGAACCAAACGCCACGATCACTACTGTATTTCCATAAATTTGTGAACCGTCTGCGGGATATATCCAATCAAGGTCCGCGGTAGAAGCTGAGTGTGTATCCGAGAATTTGCTCTTTGAACTCGCTTTTAGCTCCTCTCCCACTGCTCAAGTTCATCAGATTGACACTATTGCTGGAATCTAATATTATTTGTGAACGGAGCTTTTCTTTCTCATTCTGGAGCTCAGAAATCGCAGTGGCCATTTGGGATAGTTTCTTGTTGATATCGATTTGGAATGCTTGTTGGTTTGTAGCCAATTCCTTCACCATATCCTCTAGTGTTTTGTCTAAGCTTTCGTTGTTGACCTGATAGAAATTCTGTTGCTGGAATGGTGGCTGATATGGTAGCGGCTGATAGTCTCAATCATTATCATATTGCTCAGTCCACTGCGGCCTAGGTAATTCATATGTTTTACTGTAATCCTGGTATCCTCCCATTGCATATGCATCATCTGTTTGATCTTCATAAAGTGTGGGACACTCATCTGATTCGTGACTAGTAACACCACAAAATCCACATGGTTTGGCCGCAACCTGACGCAACATCTCTTTCATCTCTCTAATATCCTTGAGCATCTGAGTTGTGCCTCCGTGAAACCGCTGCTGTTGTGGATTTTGTTGAGCCTGATAAGCTGGGTACTGCTGGTAGGATGGATACTGATACTGTTGTTGCTGAGGCACGTAACGTGGTGGATATGGATCACGCGGAAAGTATGGATCTCTTTGATAATCGTCTGCATAATCCATGAGAAAAGGTCAATTTTTTTTTTGATTAATAAAAATTGAAAAAAAACTAATTTAACTAAAACTCTTAAACTAAAGTTGCTTTCCCCGGCAACGGCGCCAAAATTTGACAGCGCGTCGTTGTGCACTGCAAATCTAAATTTATATCCTACTCAATACTAGTATAGCAGTAAGCAGGGTCGAACCCAAGGGAAAGTAATCTAGTCTAAGAGTTATGCTACAACTAATCCTACTCCTATCAGGGGGTTTTGTGATTGTTTGAATTACTACAACTAAAAGTACTAATAAAGAAAATACAGTTCAGGGAATCTCATTGCAACATGTAATCATAGACCAGACATGCATCAATCTAGTAAATTATAATTGTTCTAATTAGATAGTCCCGCTAGGGTTGTTACCTAATTCTAGTTCTATCTTCTATTACCCGCTAGAGTCTCAAGAAGATGTAACAATTACCTAATCAAACTACCACAATAGTTCCACCGCTAGGCTTTGCTACTATGACAATCCAATTAAATATCATGCAATTGATATAAACCTAATTTCACCGCTAGGCTAGGTCAAGCAAATAACAAAGCATGCAATTCATAACAAGAACAGAATTCACTAAATTAAAACATGCTATTCAATGGTCTCATACAAAGTTGCAACTAAATTCCCCAAACTGGGAATTAGCTACTACTACAAAACATTAATCTAAAATTGAGTTTGAAGAAGAAAACTTTGCTTGTGGCCGTCCAGGCTCCTCTATGAATTAGGGTTAACACCCTATTTATAATGTAGCTGAAGATGTCGAATTGGGCTGGGCCAGACAGATCCGCGGACCCTTAATGAATATTTTCCGCGGACCCTTAAGGATTAATTAATTCTTCAGCGTCCGTGGAAATAATTCTTCAGCGTCCATGTCTGACGTCAGCATGATGTCATACAACTCCTTTCTTCATCTTTTTGATCCGAATTTGCCTAAAATGCTCCATTAGCGTGTAAAAGCTCTCTTGCAGTCATAATAAATGCAAAACATTACGAAAAGGTAATATTTCACAAACAAAACATATAAAAATAGATGGAAATAAGACAATGATGGATCGTATAAATACGCTCCATCAAACACTATAGGAAAAACTGTAACTGTTCAACAGTTAACTGTGGTTTCATAGTATATGCCAGACAAATATCAGCAGACGTAAATTTTCAGATTAAGTCCCTTGATGAAAATCATAGTTGTGGCCTAATACACAAGAATTCGAAGGTTACTTCTGTTTGGCTAGCTGACAGGTACTTAGAAAATTATAGGGATGATCCTAGTTGGAAAAATTCTGCCTTTATAAGCAGTGTGAAATGGGATCACAAGAATTTCTGCCTTTTAAGGGACGTTGGTGACTACTCTCCTATTTTTATGTCATATCGACAGAAGATAATTTCTTGGTAACCTATTTTGTGTTTTTACATTTTTAAGTTTACATTTCTAGGAAATGTATCATGTGGATCCTCTCAATTTGGTGGACTCGTGGATCCCCTCTTGCACCCGTTGATTGCATTTTTTGGACGCACCGGATTGTGCCAACGCATTAATGAAGCATGTGACTTGCACGTGTGCATTTGTCATGTGCACATGCACATACGTGGCGCAATCTGGTGCGTCCAAAAAATGCAATCAACAGATGCAAGAGGGGATCCACAAGTCCACCAAATTGGATGGATCCACAGGATACAACCTCTACATTTCTATACTCAGGACTTGGGTACCTATTTTTAAGTTGACATTTATATATACAATTGAACTCTGCTTGGATATCCTATCGTCTCCTCTTATTGGAGACTGAAGTTTTCTCCAAGCTTTGGGATTGGTCATGTTTCTTGGATCTTGTACAAACTTCATCGAAATTTGAGATGAGCACAAATAGTGAATCACACAATAATAAACTAGATTTGCGTTGGTGTGGAGTTCAGATCCTTTCAATCATTTTAAAAGTGGGCATTCAAAGTGATCAAAATTGCGACCCTAAGAAGTACCAAAATTACTCAGTTACTTATTAATCATTTATTCTCAATCACACAATTCATACCTTCTTTCTACCTTAAATATCGTGCATTTGATTTTTTTGGACAAACAAAATGGGACGAAGGGAATACTTCAATAAGTCCATTAATTGCATTCATTTTTCAAGCGAATTAGATTTACTTGTGTACAGATGCTCCTCCTTGTCAACTAGAGGCGAGTGTATGTAAAGTCTCCAATGCTTTTGCAGTAGAAAGTCTGGGATGTTTCAGTTGTGTTTTCAAGTTATCAAAGTCCCAGGGGCGGTTCAACCATTTCGGTGGCCTGAAGCGAAAAAAATCAACACATTTTTATGATATTAATTTTAGATTATATATGACTATTCAAATTTTTTACGCACTACAAAACAATTTTTTATTAATATTATTTTTCTTCCTAATCATATTTGGCCTTTGCCTCTAAATTTTTTGGCCTTTTTCCTAATTTTTTTATTACTAGAAATCATGAAAATTTTGGTGGCTTGAGGCGCTTGCCTCTTGCCTCATGGGTTGAGCCGCTCGTTCAAAGTCCATTTAGTCTTTCCTTTTTCTACTATAAAGTATGAAAGGTTTTGTAATCTTATATTGCTAACAATACAAATAGTAATGCATTCTAATAATATTAGTGTGTCCTGTAATTATGAATTATGAATAGTTCATAGTCCAGAATGTAGCCAAATATCATCTATATTTTTAGATAATCAATTCAATAATTGGTGCGCTTTAGTCAAAAATATGTTTCTGAAAGTGAAAAACAAATTTAATGCAAAGGAATTTAGAACTCAATGTGAAGAAACATAGATTTTAATATGATGAGTTGAAGATATTCATAGAAAGGATTCAGATTGAATGTAGTTAAAACGATTTATAACGAAATAAAATGGCGTAATTTTGTCAATGATTCAGAAAGTATTATGTAGAATTATAGTGAAAACCATCAAAACAATGTCATTTTTGTATCGTAGTAAATAGCGCCTCTGTATTGTACATATATGATCCCTCACAAAAACACGAACTAAAAAAATGTTATATAAACTACACACATGCATATAAAGAATCTTTATTTTGAATAATATGAAACTGAACCCTGATTCCTAGTTGTTACTAAACCTTTAAACCCTAAACTGACCGCTAAGACTCTATCACAACTTCCTCATGCTCAACTGCACTTCAACAAACTATGTCTTCCATTTCAGTTTTGTTACTTTTAATTTCAGTTGTTATTTTTTTTACACATGTTTCGTTAATTAGGATGACGATTTACGGTTGCTTTTATGATGTGCTGAGTAGAGATGTTTATCAATTCGAATTATTATTTTATAGAATCATGCTATTCACGATTAAAAATAATAATAATTTGCATATTTAATCACCTACGACAATATTAAAACATCATATTACTATTCACGATTAAAACGTTATCCTTAAAAATACCATTTAATAAAGGCACACAAATAGTAATAAAATGAATTATATTTGTTACAAACATTTTAATATAAACTATAATTTTGAAATTCAAATTGAATTGAGTGAATTTTGATTACATAAGATTGAGAAAGAGTAAGAGGAAATAAGATAAAGTTTGTAGCGAGTAATGACTGATTTAATGGACTTTAAATTTATAAATTTGCCAACAGAGTGGTGCTCTGTTGGTTGAGGAACCTGACAAAGGAACCTCAGGGCCAGGATTCGAATCCTGGCCTCACCAAATTTCCTCAGATTTTTCTGGGGCTTCATTCCTCCCGTCTGCGCGCGTGGAGGCTGTTTATTCTTCCCGCATGTGCGTGGAAGCTGTTGATTTGATGCCTTATGGATGCTCATTCGATGTCATTGCTTGAAGTGATGCAAGATTGCCTGGATATTGATGGATGATTGAAGTTCATTGGTGGTACTGCCTAAATGGCTTGTGCGTTCAGAGTATTAGTTGTACTAGATGAATATGTAATATCTTGTACTCAATTGTAAACCCAACCATCAAAAAAAAAATTTATATTGCCGTTACCAAACAATCACCTGTCACTGTTCCGTCAAAAATTTCGTTAAATATATTAACTTTTTTAATATAATAATAATATTTTTATTACAATACACCACCAATATAATAAATGAATTTTCACTTCACCACCTGTATAATTTCTTTAGTTACCATTTAACCACCTTTCCGTTATCATAGGTGGTTATTCGGTAACGACGATAATTATAAGGTGATTGAGTGCATATTTAAATAATAAAGGTGGTGGAGTGGAATATGACCTATTATATAGGTGGTCAACTGTAATTAACCCTTTTAAATAATAAAGTTCTTGTAATGCTTAATATAATAATCTTTGATTTTTATTGTAATATTAAGAAGATAGATGATTTTTTTGGAAAACAATATCATAAACTCATTAATTTCAAAAAATAATAATATCATAAAATACAATCAAACAGACTCACATAAATTTCTTTCCTTATACAAAAATTAAAGTTGACTTATTTGATAATTGAAGTTACATATATGCCCTTTTTGTTATCTTCCTATTAAGAATTGGGGAACCCATTCTAACGGTTATCCCCAATTCAAAACTGAAAAGTTGCATCCAACCCTTTAGATGTTCACGTCAATTCATTTCTTCACAACCGTCAATAAAAAACCACCTAAAACCTCTTCACAACCGTCAATAAAAAACCACCTAAAACCCTTCCCTCCGTTCTCTACCACCTCCGCTGGCCATGAACAAGGAACATGATATTTTAGGTTCATTTGACTGGACTTTGCAGCACATTCAAGTTGGTCTGAAATATATTTCATTGCGTTTCTCTGCATATAGGTTTTGTTCTCTGACTTTGAATTTATTTTTAAATTACAATATTTTTTTCATATGAAGTATTTGATTGGAACAATTTTGTAGTTGTCTTCTACTCAAACTGAGCCTAAAATTACCCCGTGTGCATCAATTTATGCACAGATTTGTCTGTGCACAAAGACTAGTTAAATATAATTAAACTCTCTGAATAATTATATCGTTAGATTAAATATAGGGACGATCAGAATGACTTTATATTTTATAGATAATCAGGATGACTTTATATTTTATATAAAACTGTTACTTTTTATTCGATCCATTCCGTATAGATTATATAAGTTTGAGAAAGAGTGAGGGGAATTAAGATAGATTTTACAGTGAGTAATGAATGATTTTTGAAATAGAAGTAAGTATTTACAGTGTTCTTGTGTATGATAATTATTTTAATTTTTATTTATTTTTTCGATTTTATTTGATTTTTTTCGTTTGGAATTGATCTGAACCGTAAAAAGATATCAGATCAAACGGCTTTCATTATTTTGATTTTGATTTATTTTTTTGAGATTGTTTTAAATTTTTTAAATTATTAAGTTAAATTAAATATATATTGTTCGATTTGATGGTTTATATTATTAAGTTAAGCATCCGCGTACTAGTTGAGGAAGTTCTATCTCATTGAGGAATATCTTGATAAACAATTTCTATTAATATTCTTCAATAAGTAGTAGCAATCTGAATGTTTATGCATCTCGATGAGATATTTCTATTTCTATTCATATTTTTTAATAATTTATATTTTTATAAATAATTTTTGTTTATAGTGTCTTTTTTTCTAGAGATTCAACCTTTAATCTGAATTTTAAATTCTCGTTTTTATTTTTATTTTTTTTATTAAGTGTAATACTGTAATGATTAATTAAGCAATTAAAGATATTGTGATTAATATAAATAATTAGAATAAAAACAAAACAAATTAAATGGTGAGAGATACAGAGTTGCCCAATTTTTGGATGACTCAAATATTTGAATCTCTGGCTTGAATGGGTCATCCTCTATCGATGAGCTTGTTTTATTGTGTTAGTGTCTGTCATACGGTCAGGTTTTTGGTTTTAATTTGTTGCTTTTGTCTTGAGGTCTTAGTTGGGCGGGGTTTATAATCCGTTCGGCGTTTTTAAGTGTTGGTTTTTATAACCTTCACTGGCGCTTGAGGATCATGCTCAACTTGTTTGTACTAGCCACGATTCAGGCTCTTTGAATCATTATTAATAAAATTGCTGGCACAGCCCAGTTTTTTTTTTAAAAAAAAAAAAAAAATTAACGCGACCGTCCCTAAACACTAAAACGACGCCGACGAGGTTGAAGCAGCGCGGCGTCTAACTTCTGATTCCTCCTCGCACGCGCCTTGAAAATCTTGCCCTTAAACCCTAAAGAGCTTCAGTTTTGTTAGTTTTAGTAGCAGGTTCTGTTGTTTTTGTTTTGTTTTGCAGATTTTGTTAATTATAATGACAATTGACGGTGCGTTTTCCGTTGAGTTTGAGCTTCGGAGGCTTCTTGCCCGCTGCCCAAAATTGGCTTCTGATGCTAAATTCTCCTTGCTGGTTGCAAAGGTTTAATCTTTATTCTTTTTGATGAATTGATTGTTATCTTATGTAGTTTTTCAAGGGTGTTCGTTCATGGGTTTTTTGTGGGTGTGTGCAGGGTTGTGGGGTTAGTGATGAAGAGGTAGTGGATGCATTGGCGGAGCTGTTAATTAATCCGAATTACACTATTCCACTGGTGGGTTGTTTTCGTGCCATCGCACAGAGAATTGTTGATAAGGTGGTGGCAGTGATGAGATTGGTGCCAAACTTGAGGTCTGATGTTGTTGTGGAGGATACTGGGCAGAATGTGGATGGGTTTGATGGTGAACATGAAGTTAGGATTGTAAATTATCTTATTCAGAGAGGTCGAGGTTTGCGCCTTCATGAGTTGGCTTGTTTAGCCCTTTGCCGTGCAATTGATTTGGTTCCTTCTTTGCTTGGGTAAGTATTTTTTCCAGATTCTCGCAAATTATAGTTTTTACAAGCTTACGTCATTTAAGATATTAAGATAGGTGAAAGTATATCGCGTGCCATCACTTGCTTCAGTCACCTGTGATCTGTGTACGATGAATGCCTTAGTTTAAAAATTATAGTCAAATACAAATGTGGTATGTTATGTACTGAAACAGCTTTTATATTGTGTTTAAAAACAATGTAGCAAACTTGAGTTGTGAAGGTTTCTGACAGTACGTCAATTTAGTAACTGAGATATGGAAATTATAAAACTGATTATTCTTCTCGTTTTCTTATTCAATCTCATGCAGGTCTGTGCTTAGATATTTCGAGTTTGCGCCACCTCCTTTTGAACGGATATTAAGTAGAAGAGACTCTCTTGACTTGTCATCCAAGGTAGAGTACAATACATCACTTTCAATCCTCCAATTTATGTTTGTTTACTTTAATTTATTGACATCATCATCACTGCAAGGTTCAGTCAAAGTTCTGTTTCTTGTAATTTTCTAATAGCTTGTATGCCTCCATGTTGACCTTTTCAGTTAAGTAACAAAAATGATAATTTTATCAACCAGGCCTTGACATATCTACTATTGAACTCTGCTCGGATATCCTATCGTCTCCTCTTATTGGAGACTGAGGTTTTCTCCAAGCTTTGGGATTGGTCATGTTTCTTGGATCTTGTACAAACTTCATCGAAAGATGAGATGACCACAAACAGTGAATCACACAATGATAAACTAGATCTGCGTTGGTGTGGAGTTCAGATCCTTTCAATCATTTTAAAAGTGGGCATTCAATTTGATCAAAATTGCAACCCTAAAGAAGTATCAGAATATTTAGCTCGGTTGGTTTTGTTCAGTCTCAGTTGATGTTTAGAATTGCACATATTGTGTCTTCAAACATCTTTATGTAGTATACTTGGTGTTTTTGCAGTTGGGAAGAACTATGTTCAAATGGATCCGGAGAGAGCAAAGAAACTTCCACTTCTTTTTTCCGGTAATTTATGGTTTTGCATTTGGCTTTCACATTGTCATTATGATATCCTTAAAATATTCTTGATTTCAATTTGGTGCACATGTGAACAACTGCTTGTAGTATATCATTTACAAAGCCTCTTAATTACTTCAATTCATAGGTGGAGGGAGTTGTGTCAGGATGTATCACTAGAGAAGGCCGGTTGGTACTTGGAACCATTAGATAGGAACATGAAGTTATCTAGGGGAAATGGTTCTTCTGATGCCTCAGCCTATCATAATGCCATACATTCTGAACTGCTCTCTGGATCACAATTATCAAAGACGAAACCTACCATATCTTGCAGAAGGCTCCAAAAATGGTATGTATTTAGCATTCTTATGACTGTACTTTATCTATATCTAAAATAGTTTGCAGAAACAAAAATTTATGACGATTCATAATTTTGAAGGAACAAGTATTTCCTTTTCCCTGAAAATTGACTTTTCTGAAATGATTATTTTATTATATTTCCTCTGAAGTCAATATAATGATTCGTCTGTTGCAACGTACCCTCTCACACACCATATGTTTCATCTTCCTAAAGTGAATAAGCTTCTAATTAAAATGTTTATTGTTGATCATTGTGTAGTTTGTTATTGTATTCACGGGATCCTATCTTTTGAAACAAACAAGATTTAAGATTATTACCCACTGCCTGTTCCATGAAGTTAGTTGATTTAACACACATGTAATGTAATTCTTAGCTCAAGGGACAACGGTGCTGCTTCTACTACATTCATCTTGACTTCAGCGCTGAGGAAAAGCTTTGAGATGGTTGTTCTGGCAATGATTCAAAAGTGGCCTGTTCTTCTTCATGGTCCTGCTGGTTCCGGTAAAACTGCTCTTATCAACACATTAGCCAAAGAGACTAAGAATCAAGGTATGTGTGGTTTTTTCTACAAATATTACTTGTTAAATGATAATGCTGTATTTGATTTTCGAGAGTACAGAATATCTTGTTTGATTTAGTGGCATCTTATAAATGGGAGGGTAGAATGTGAAATGGCCCTTACATCTAATAATATATATATTTTTGTTGTTATATAGTTTAAGCTTGCCATTTCTTTCACTTGCTAAATATTGATGCACTATCAGAATGTGTATGATCTGGCTGTGCCATCTAATTCTTGATCTTCATTTGGAATATTTGAATCTTACTCTGATGTCGTGTCTTTCAAAATCCTTTTTCTAACATATATATTTTCCAGTTCTCTCTATTCACATGGATGACCAAATTGATGCAAAGACATTAGTTGGGAGTTATGTATGCACAGAGCAGCCAGGGGAATTCAGATGGCAACCTGGTTCGTTGACCCAGGTTAGTATCTGGTTCTGCTGAAGTGGAATTATAGTTTAGTTGAATTCCATCATGTGACTTTGTGAGTTACTGATCGCATTCAATGACAGGCCATTGCCAATGGATTATGGGTAATATTCGAAGATATTGATAAGGCGCCTGTGGACGTGCAATGCATACTATTACCTCTACTGGAAGGAACCAGTTCTTTCATAAGCTGTAACGGCGAGGTAATTATGTGTTTATATCTTGCATTGTGCATCATGATGTCATGTGTTCATAAGTTACTTATTCTAGTCTCATCTTTTAGTTTTCTTCCGATTTAAAGCTATATTATAATTAGTACAACTATTTGTAAGTTTCTTCTACATTAATGAGTGCCGCTACAGGTCATCAGGGTTGCAGAAAGTTTTAGGTTGATATCCACCATTACAACCTCCAAGCTCGATGCATCTCTAAACGCAAGAGGTACCTTTAGTGGCAACTCAAGCTCTTTTTCACTTCAGCATCATCATGTTAGATTGTCATTGACATGTCTGGTATGGTACTAGGTGGGAACTCAGTTGCAATTCTTTGGAGAAGAGTAATGGTCGAACCTCCAGATTTAGATGATATGCAAAAAATTGTTGAGGCATGGTATCCAAGTCTATCAAATATTTCTGGAAATATTGTTGGTATGAATACTCTTCATCACTTTTCTCGTCCATCGTTTTCATTTTTGTTGGTTACTTCTCTCTTACTGATCTTCCGTGCAGAGACCTTTGAAAATGTTAAATCGGTAACCATTCATAAAGCTGAAGCATCTCAGTCGGATTCAGTCAGCAAATTCTCATTAAGGTGATTTCTACTGTTTAAAGTCATTCAACATGCTATCGCGTGTATCTTTCCTCTCATCTCGTTGTGCTACATGACAGGGATCTTCTTAAATGGTGCAAGAGAATTGCTGGTTTAGGTTACGATTTCACAGAAGAAGGCCTGTCACCTTATCTTTGTCAATGCATCTATCAAGAGGTCTCGAACTTGCTCACCATTAAATTCAACTCATTAATACTTTATATGTTCATCACATCTTATTTTTTAAAAATATTTATTCCAGGCAGTAGATGTTTTTGCAGCTTTTGCACCAACAATGAATGGTCGTTTGAACATTATGAGTCGCATTGCAAAGCTATGGCATGTTCCATCAGTTTTCTCAGAAACTGTATATCCTCCCAGCAAACCCATACTCAAGGTATTTTGTGTCTCATTGTTGTACCAAAAAAGAAATTGTGAAACACAATTCATGTTAATATTCTAGCATATGCACTCCTGTAGGACTTTCCTTCTGAGTTAAAAATTGGTCGAATCACCCTTCCACGGATTACCTATCAGCAGAAGCGAATGGATTCGAGCACTAAGATTAAAGCTTTTGTTGAAATCAAAAGTTCGCTGCATACTCTTGAGAGGATCGCTGCCTCTGTCAAATCCAATGAGCCTGTTCTCTTAGTCGGCGAGACTGGTACTGGTAAAACAACGTTGGTTCAAAATCTGGCTGCTAGGCTTGGTCAAAAGCTTAGTGTTCTGGTACTTGCTGTCCCATTTTCTCTTGTATCTTAACTTACATTTCACTTCATCACAATTTGACAACCAGATATTATTATAATTCGTCTACAGAATCTAAGTCAACAGACCGACGTTGCTGATCTATTGGGTGGGTTTAAGCCTGTCGATGCACAGTATGTTTGTGTTCCACTTTACAAAGACTTTGAGGCATTGTTCTCTAAAACATTCTCCATGAAGGTGCATTTCAAATGATTTTGTAGTGAAATATTCTTATGTTATCCTTATTTTGAGCAGAGGTGACATATGTATCGAACTGATGTGCAGGTGAACTCTGAGTATCTGACTCGCATACAAAAATATTTAAGTGATAGAAATTGGAGAATGCTACTTGCTGGATTCCAGAAAGGTGTTGAGTTTTACCAGAAATTATATGAAGAAGAAAAGGTCAAACCTGGCAAAAAGCGTAAGAAGCTTCTAGATGGACATCTGTTCAAAGAATGGGAAGAATTTGTGGTTAAGCTTAATGGAGCACTTAGGCAAACTAGTACGTCTTCTGGGATGCTATTCTCATTTGTTGAAGGAGCTTTTGTTACGGCGCTTCAAAATGGAGAATGGATATTACTCGATGAAGTCAATTTGGCTCCACCTGAAACTCTTCAAAGAGTTATCGGTGTTTTAGAAGGAGAAAGCAGTTCATTTTGTTTAACTGAAAGGGGCGATATCGACCATGTATACCGGCATCCCAATTTCCGAATTTTCGCCTGCATGAATCCTGCAACTGATGCCGGGAAGAGAGATCTTCCAAATTCCCTGAGAAGTAGATTCACCGAGTTTTATGTTGATGATGTGCTGGACGACGAGGATCTAAATCTTTTTATCAGTCAGTTTGTTGATCAGAACCAAGCAAGTCGAGAGCTGGTAAATAGAATAATGTCTTTCTACAAGGAAGCCAAGAAGGAATCAGAAGATAGACTCCAAGATGGAGCAAATCAAAAACCACAATACAGTTTACGGTCTCTTTATCGCGCACTAGAGTATACCAGGAAAGGAAATTCAATCTTTAGCGGAAGAAATCCATCTCTACCACTTTACGATGGGTTTGCAATGTTTTTCCTTACATTGCTTGATGCTCCTAGTGCCAAGTTAATGGATCATCTGATTTTAAAACATCTGTTTCCATCTAAAAAGGCAAGCCCTCATGAAGACTTTGAATTATACCTTAAACATCTAACTTGTGAGCCAAATCCTACATCTGATCGGTTTTTGAATAGCTATGTTTTGACTGAAAGTGTAAAGGGCATCTCAGAAACTTGGCACGCGCTGTTCTTATCAGAAGGTACCCTGTTCTCCTGCAGGGACCTACATCTAGTGGCAAAACTAGTCTTGTTCAATACCTAGCTGCAAGAACTGGCAGGGAGTTTGTCAGGATCAATAATCATGAACATACTGACCTTCAAGAATATTTGGGCTCGTATATAACTGATCCTTCTGGGAAGCTGGTTTTCCAGGAAGGTGCCTTGGTGAAGGCTGTTCGTAATGGGCATTGGATAGTCTTAGACGAGCTTAATCTCGCCCCTTCAGATGTTTTAGAGGCATTGAACAGGTTGCTAGATGATAACAGAGAGCTATATGTACCTGAGCTATGTGAAACAGTGAAAGCGCATCCAGATTTTATGCTTTTTGCTACACAAAACCCCCCCACTTTTTATGGCGGCCGAAAAATGCTATCCAGAGCATTTCGTAATCGATTTGTTGAGATACATGTAGATGACATTCCTGATAATGAACTTTGCGACATTTTGCATATAAGGTGTAGAATTCCTAAAAGCTATGCACAAAGAATGGTAAATGTCATGAAGGAGTTGCATTACATAGGCAGAGGAGCAAAGTTTTTGCTGGAAAACATGGATTTATTACTCCTCGTGATTTATTTCGCTGGGCTAATCGTTATAATGATTTAGGACAATCAGATGAAGATTTGGCTAGAGATGGCTATTTCCTTCTTGGGGAGAGACTAAGGGATGAATCAGAGAAAATAGTCGTCCAGGATATCATACGAAAATGTCTCAAAGTGAAACTAGATGTAGATGACTTGTATCAACAGGTTGTTCTCTCTCTGTTTCTCCTGCAGCTAAATCCTTGTTTCTATTTTTTCCATGGATGCCGTTAGTATCCTTGATTAGTACTTACTCTAAGTTTTGCATATTCATGTTACTTTGAATTGCCCTATTACATTTCTTTTTGACATTCCTAACTTTCACTTTCTTGGTAATATGTCATTTCAGAGTAGCCTTACATCTCATATGGGTGGACATTCAGGACTCTCAGAAAGTGTCGAAAAGTACACACTCAGTTAGAATACCTTCTCATCTTAAATCCAAAGTATTATTTGTAATGATGGGTATTTGGTCTTGCAGCGTAACATGGACAAGAAGTATGTGGCGTCTGTTCTATCTCGTCGAGCGTTGCTGTAAATTACGAGAGCCTGTGCTCCTTGTTGGGGAGACAGGTGGTGGGAAAACAACTGTGTGTCAGTTGTTGAGCTCGCTTATGCATTCTAAATTGCATATTTTAAATTGTCACCAGTACACTGAAACATCAGATTTTCTGGGGGTAAGTTTATTTGATACGCCTATAATTGAAGTGTTTTATTTTCCTGTTTACCTCTTGCACATTCTGTGATGGTAGTTGCTAAGTAATTTATGTTTTGGCAGGGTTTCCGTCCTCTGAGAGAGAGGTCAAAGCTGAGTTCTGAATATAGTTCTATAGTCGAGCAGTTATTGCTGACAAACTCAATGGCGAACCTTCCATGCAAAGGCGTATGTGTTGTTTTTACAGTTACATGTCTATTTTTTCACTCTTGTATAGCGTGTCTATTAGGTAATTCTAATGCTGTTTTCTCTTTATTTTCTAGCAGTCAATTTCTCCAGATATCAGTCAAGCTTCTTCTACACTTTCTGAAATCGAAAATATTTTAAACAACTGCAAAGAAGGCTTGATCTCTTTTCACTCGGTTTCTGGGGAAGAAATTGAGTTCCTTCTACAGAAAAAAGAAGAACTAGCCCAACTCTATGGAAAGTGGCAGACAATATTTACTTGGGAAGATGGTCCTCTTATAAAGGCAATGAAGAACGGAGACCTTCTCCTCGTTGACGAGATTTCACTGGCAGATGACAGTGTACTTGAACGATTGAACAGTGTCTTGGAGCCTGAAAGAAAATTGGTTAGTTCTGTTTTTATTTTTTAATATATGTTGGTTTTGTTTAATAGAAGTCTAGTCTCCAGAGTCTAGACTGTCAAAATTTTGAGTTTTTTCGTACTGTCCATAAGCATTGTGCTTAGTTTAATATCTATTGTACTGACTGTGATTATCGATATTTAACATGAACTTAGTGTAAATAAATCCATTTGATATTGAATTCTTAGAAGTACCGAGTACCACCCTTTTCTTCTTTATGACTATTCAAATTATGTTGTCTTACAATGCTTTATTTATTAGTCGTTGGCGGAAAAAGGAGGGCCTGTGCTAGAAACTGTTGTTGCTCATAAGGACTTCTATCTTCTTGCCACCATGAACCCTGGGGGTGATTATGGTAAAAAGGAGTTATCCCCTGCTCTTAGAAATCGATTCACTGAGATATGGGTCCCCTCGGTCAATGAATTAGATGAGCTTAGAAGCATTTCACAGCAAAGGTAATACTTATTTTCAATTTCAGATATATGTTGACAATATGTACCTCTTTAGAATCACTTATTTGAGTGTTTTCCCCATTCATCAGGATATCCGACCCTGGATTATCCCTCATTATCGAGCCTATGATACATTTCTGGGAGGTACTTATTACGGAGTTGACCTTTTCCAAAACTTTTTTGCCTCCACCTATTTTGTTGTTGTAAACCTAATTAATGTGCTCAACTTGGTAATGTCCAGTGGTTTAACAAATTGCAATTGCCAAGAACCCTCACCGTCAGAGATCTCTTGTCTTGGATTGACTTTATAAATGTGACTCAGAAGAGCTTACAACCTGATTCTGCTTTAGTGCATGGAGCTTTTCTTGTGCTACTTGACGGGATCTGCTTAGGTGTGACCTCCACCTTACCCGGCGCTCCTTATTTCTCTAATGATTATTATTTGATTCACCTTTCTTTATCAGCGGATACTCTGTTGGATATATCAACCTAATCAGTCGTGCTTTTAGCGGCGTAGCTATCTTTCACCAACTAGTTTTTACCCCAAATTCTGACATCTATTTTTACATGCATAACATCGGTATTATTTACTGGATGCTACAGGAACTAGTATTTCTAAGTCGGAGGCTACTGAACTGAGGAAAAGATGTGTGTCTTATCTAATAGAGCAGCTTAAGGTATTCCTGCCTAATTAAATAACAACCTGCCATAACCAATAAGTATAATCTGGCCATTTGTTATATCTTCCTATATATAAAACGCAAGGCGTTGAATTGACGGTTTCTTTTGAAGCCACAATTCAACTTCCCAATTTACCCTTACATTATTAAATAATTACGTCTTTAGTATCTTATTCATACACTTTTTATAATCAATATTAGATAAATTATATAAAAATATAATTTTATACACATATTATGTGCAACAACTACTAGTTGGACTGAGAACCGATCCAGTTGAGTTCTCAATTGTTCAAATTCTTATAGGTGTGCGGCATTACATTTGATGAGAGCCTTTCCAGACAGCAAAACTATGGTTGGGGTGATCTTGATGATAGGACATCAGCACCTAATGACATTCACATGCAAGATTCCAATCTTTTTGGAGTCGCACCATTTTTTATCGAGAAAGGTATAATTAGACGTTTATTTTGTTTCATTTACTTTTGTATCATATGATGGACCCAATGTACTTCATTCTCTTCTCGTTCTTAGTATATAATTTCTCTTTTAATTCACTTTATTATTTAATCCTTATATAGGAAGTAAGAATTGTGACGATGGAAGATTTAAGCTCACTGCTCCTACAAACACGTAGAAATGCTGCTCGTGTTCTTCGCGCTATGCAGCTTGCTAAGCCAGGTATGTATCTACTGCAATTGGATTAGAAAAAATCAAGACTTTAATAGGAAATCAAGAATACACCAGCGTATTTTTTGTAAAGCGTGGTCAAAGAAAAATTAAAAACTGCTTAAGTAAAATAGAATGATAAAATGAAGCACACACTGCCATTTCAAACCTAGTATATTTTCATCAATTTTGAAATCCTTTGTGCAGTTCCAGTGTTTTCTTTCAGTTGTTTTTCACAGCCAAATTTAGCCACTTGAGCCTTTTGTATTTGTGAACTTTGTATCTTCGTTTACTCGACCAAGAGCCTTTGACTGTTAATTTCATCTAGAATGAGGATAACAAATGAATATGGTTTTGCAGTTTTATTGGAAGGTAGTCCAGGAGTTGGCAAGACTAGCTTAATTGATGCTCTTGGAAAATTTTCTGGGCACAGAGTTGTGCGTATTAATCTGTCCGAACAGGTTTGCATTTGTATAGAAGACTGTTCTGGAAAACACTAATGTTTTAGCATGCTCCTTTTTCATCCCTATCATCTGTATTACTTTCCTGTTAATGCAGACTGACATAATGGACTTGCTTGGGTCCGACCTACCTGTTGATAGTAATGATGAAGTCAAGTTTGCATGGTCGGATGGGATTCTCCTGCAGGTATTTTATTGGTTATCTACAAGTCCCTCAATCTTATCAGAGTTTGGTTTGGTTTATTAGTGTACTTTGTTATATTTGCAGGCTATAAAGGATGGATGTTGGGTTTTGCTTGACGAATTGAATTTGGCACCACAATCTGTTTTAGAGGTTCTTTTATATATACTTGTGTTTGTGTATTATAATCATTGGATCAGCTCGAATACTCAGGAGCTTATCTCTGTTAAACATTCATATTGAAAAGAGTATCCATTGCAGGGTCTGAATGCTATTCTGGATCATCGAGCTGAAGTCTATATTCCTGAGCTGGGACTTACTTTCAGGTGTCCGCCGAGTTTTAGGGTATTTGCGTGTCAGAATCCGTCGCACCAGGGTGGTGGACGAAAAGGCCTACCGAAGTCTTTTCTTAATCGTTTTACCAAGGTAATATTGTCTACTATTGTCTCTACTCTACTCTCTACGCTCTTCAGATGGTTAGAATTTAGTTTGCTTTGATTTTTACCGAGTCAACAATTGTATCCAATTTTACTCGTATATCTACTCATGACTGCAGGTGTATGTCGACGAACTAAATGACTATGATTACTTATGCATCTGCCGTTCCCTTTATCCATCTGTCCCTGATGATCTTCTTAAGAAGCTAATTTTCTTTAACAAGAAATTACATGAAGACACAATGGTTCTTCATAAGTTTGCTCAGAATGGATCTCCTTGGGAATTCAATCTTCGTGACGTGTTGCGTGCCTGTCAGCTTATTGAAGGTATATATATCATAAGTTTGCTCATTCCTTAGGTAAACTTGATCTCCATGTGTGCTTATTATCTGTTCTCCTGGTGCAGGATCTTTGGAAGAGTTCAAAGATAGCTGCTTTCTTAATGTTATATACATTCAAAGAATGCGAACTCCTCTTGACCGTAGAGAAGTCTTAAATCTTTATGAGGAAGTTTTCGGCCATAAGCCATTCATAAATCCGTACCCCCGAGTTCAAATAAGCTCAGGGTGCTTGCTAGTGGGCAGCACCACTATCAAAAGGAACAACTTTCAGTCGTATAAAACCTCGATAAGCCAGATTAAGATCTTACCAGATACTCGTCACAGTCTAGAAGCTGCTACTCAATGTGTGAAGTATGAGAGATTGTGTATTGTCGTCGGTCCTCCGTCTTCTGGCAAGACCACATTGGTCAGGCTTCTAGCTCAACTCACTGGCAATGTGCTGCATGAGATAAATCTATCTCCAGCAACAGACATATCTGAATTACTCGGATGCTTTGAGCAATATAATGCTGCTAGGACATTTCGCTCTCTTGTATCTCAAGTCGAGTGTTACATGAACGAATATTGTGACTGGCAACTTCAAGCTTCATGGTCAAGCTTTATTGAAGAAAAGAAAGCGCTTGTTTCAAAGTGGTTTACAGTTATATCAAGCATTGAAAATGAAGAGGCTACAGAAACAACATCTTTCATGGATACAATGAAGAGCTTCTCCAATTCTTTACGTTTACTGTTACAGATAGTTGATGAGATACTTCTAGATTTGGATAATATGGATACCGATATGGGTAAATCACCTTCATCAAATTCATTTGTGGGAATTAGTTCCACAAGGAAGTCCATTATGAAGCTATTAGATAATATAGAAAGAGGCGCTCATCCTGCTAAATTTGAATGGATCACTGGTGTACTTGTGAAGGCCATCGAAAAAGGGGATTGGATTGTTCTGGAGAATGCTAATCTTTGTAACCCAACAGTAAGTCAATTGTTATCAAAAGTTGTCTTTGGATTTTAATTATTTTCTGATTAATGTCTCTCATTTGTTCGCAGGTTCTTGATAGAATTAACTCTCTGCTAGAGCAAGGTGGATCTATTACTATCAACGAGTGTGGCACCATTGATGGGAAGCCGTTAATTATTCATCCTCATCCAAAGTTTCGTATGTTCTTGACTGTTGACCCAAAATATGGTGAAGTTTCTCGGGCAATGAGGAATAGAGGAGTCGAAATATATCTCATGCAGCCATATTGGCTTTTTGATCAGATCAAAAAGACCAGTAAAGAAGCCGAATACATGGACCTTGAGAGGTTTCTAGTTCTAGCAGGTATCCCTGTTAAGAAGTTGGTTGATATGATGGTCAAAGCACACCAGTATGCTAGAGACCAAGGCCTGCAGCTGAACGTACGCCTTAGCTATCATGAATTGACTTTGTGGATTCAGCTATTCCAGCAGCTTCTTTCTAAAGGGAATGGATTAATTTGGAGTCTCCAGACTAGTTGGGAGCATACGTATATATCATCTTTCGGAGTGGCTGATGCAATTGAGGTTATTGAGCATGGAAAACAGTTTTTCTTATCTGGAAATGAGCTTGCCAGTATTACCCACTCTTCCCCCTCTTCTCTATACTTGCCAGGAGGCTGGCCGCACCTTTGCTTTTGAGAGATTTTGTACTGTATTCTGAAGGGGCATCAGTGTTGCAGAATTGCATGTATCTGGAACATCTCGGGGCAGAATATGCTCTGCGCGAATCTAGCATAGGTATGAAGAACTATTCTGTCAGTAAAAACCGTACAGGAAATTATCTCGTTGACATTCTATCGCTTCATAACATCATGTTCCCTAATACATCGCAAATGACCGTAGAACTTCTTGAACACCACAACGCAAGTGATTTACAATCAGCAAAGAAAATGATATTTTTTGCCTTCAAATGGGTTGTTGAACAAGCGACTGAAGGTGATCTTGAACTCCATCTTCAATGGATTAGCCATATCAGCTCTAAGTTACGTCCTTTTTGCCAGTGTATTCCGTACTTCTTAGGTGAGATTGGACAGCTACTCAGGCACAAAATTTGGAGAAACATTATGCGATACCGTGTTAATCTGTTGTCCAGTACTCCCAGAATCAGCTATTGCGATCTTTGCCCATGCTTTCGCTAGAGTTATCTACAACTTCAGCTTCTCCATTATCTAAAGAAACCAGCACACCTCTTAAGTATGCCGTAAAATGTTTAGATTTATTGATGATCAGTGTCCATCAGTGGAGCGCTGAAGCAGAGCTCTTCCTTGATGAAAAGAAAAGGCGTTACAAGCCAATGTTAGAACACATGAAAGTTTTGGAAGAGGCAATACTTGACGAGTTAATGAAGTCTCCGTCCAAGGAGTTATTTCTGCTGTATAGTGATCTTTTTGACACCCACACTCTTTTTTGGAATGGTGTTTCATCTTATCAAACCGATCACATCTCAATGGCATTGAATGCGTTGCATAAAGTTTCTCTGAAGATACATAAGTTCTTCCAGAAAGCTGATGTTTGCCAAAGAGCTATTATTGATGTCCTGGTAAGCATTAAATTTGAATGGCCTTTTCCCTTTAGCCGTGTAATTGTTATCTTCAATATATGTATGATGAAGCTTTAACTGAAGTTTTTCTTTATTGTTTGTCTAGACTGAGATCAAAGGCCTATTTGATGCATACTTTGGGAGCATATTTTCTAACAAGTCCTTGCTATGGAAATATGGTGGGCACTCATTTTTGCCATCTTCTCCTGAAATTTACTCTGAACAGTGCAAATTCATAGATATTTGTCGCTCAATCTGGCCCCGGAAAACCACCATGCTCACTGCGGGTATGACCCTGTGCTTTCTCATATTACCTGTTTACTGTTTGTTTTCATGTAATAAGCATTTGTGACCAATTTAAATAATTATTGCAGCAACAGGAATTCAAATTGCTGATGTTGTTATATCTTTCATTCCCGAGCTCCGGTTGTTAGCAATGCAAGGTATGTAATCCATTTTCATTTTTTCCTCCCCCAGGCAAACCCTTCTTTTTCAAAGTGGGCTGAGATCCTGTCAAACAGGTCTGTGTGTGTCATCCTGCATCACTGAGAAGTCTGAAGAAGACTGTGTTCGCCAGTTGAGGGAAATGCGAGAGGTAAGTTATTTATCATACATAAATTATGTAGTGAAAATCTCAAATGCATATATATATTTAGGACTGTTTACCTATTGACTTTCACTTTTCAGATGCTTTTCCAAAGGGTTGACCATGAAAAGCAAAACTTTAGTTTATCTTTTACATCAAACGGGAATGGAATTCCCCCCTCAGTTCTTTACTCTTGTTGTGGCATGTCTCCTGAAATACTTTCCCATGAGCCGGCCTTTGTCAGTTTTCTGGAAGCAGTTCCCGTGGTCGACAATGAAAGCTTGTTTCTTGATATAGAATTACTGGAGAAGTTGTCTGACATCATTTTATCTGAAGCAGAGACATCCAAAAGTGTAAGTTGGGTTTTTAAAATTTATTCTATTCCTATCTGCAGTTAAAAATTCAAAAGTGGTTCCTTTTGTAACTTTACTTTTAGAAAAAAAATCTTTGGGCGGGAGGGAGTGAATGCTAATATTTAATAAGTTGATAGCGACATTCACATTTTCATTCATGTTACTTTTCCTTCAATTTTCCAATACAAATTATCAATCACTCCATGACATCTTATGCCTACAGGAACTATCAAGGATGTCTTACCTTTTTGAAAACACTCTTAGCTACTCTTTGGGTTCCTCATCCAGACCGCCCATTGATTTTACTCCGCATCAGAAAATTGTGTGGACACTGGATGCCTGGAATTCGTTGGATTCAGGTACGTGATTCTGTAAAAAAATTGCCTTACTATACGTATAGGGTAACATTAGCTGAAATTTTTCATCATTAACTTTCAGCGGCGGCTAAGGCCACAAGTTTTGTCCAAGAAATGTGGTTTTCATGGCATTCATTTATGTGGAGCCACCTGCCTTATTTTGTGGAGGTAGCAAGTTTAATCCCCCAAATGAATATGTGTTCTCCTTTTCAATATACTGATTTTTTGAATTATCCTTCATAGAACCTTTCAAGCAATGGAAGTCCCTCGACTCCTATGCCTCATATTCTCCTCCGGCCAGTAAGGGCATTGGTGAATGCAAATATTCTGTAAGTCATTATGGTTGCACAATAAGCCATTTATAGCGGATTGTATATGGTGGCGATCTTAATGTGTGGCTTTAGCTATATGATGCTTTGGGTGTATTAAAGAATACTCATACGCGGTGTGGTATTGTTGGTAAATTTACTGTGGGTTGCAGGACTTGTTTTTTAGCTCTATATGTAAACCTGAGTAACATTTCCTGTTTATTATGTTGATTGAAATTTTGATTGTTAATGTTTTGTAAAATTACCCTTAAATGTATGTTGTTGGTTTTGTTAGGGAAAGTTCCATTATTATAAAGGACTACTCTGTTCATTGTTTGAAACTTCGGCTGGCGTCAAAAAATCTTTTGCATGCATCCCGTTCGCCTGTTCGCTTATCGGACTGTCTTTTATCTGTTGCACGGACTTTATTCCGGCAGGTAAAGTCATTCATTTAATATGTTGATTGGGTCATTTTAAATATTATTTTGGGGAGCGTAAAGCTTTATCGATTAAATGAGTAATGGAATATTTGATTAACTAAGGAAAATTGATTTATTGTCAGATTATATATGCTCACAAGAAGACTTTTGAAGCTGCTGTGTATCAAGAGTTGAAGTTCTGTCTGGATTCTTGGGCAGTGGCTGCAGTTACTGTATGTTATTTGTTTGGAACCTATTGAAATAAATTTGTTGAAGAATGTTAAAATTTTCCCTGTCAAAATTATACCTTCCAACCATATTGATCATTAGAGCCTGAAAGGTTTAAATTCATGCTCAACCTAACTTTAAATTTCGTAAACTATATTCTTTTCATTCTTACAGGCTGAAGATATCCTAGGGGTCCTATCTATTATTAATTCATCGTCGCACCTTGCCCCCTCAATGGTGTACATTAAACCTCTGATGAATGAATTATATCTTCAGAGCCAATCTTCAGGTATGCCTATGTAGTTATGATCGCAATACTATCCTTATCGTACATTTGATGGTACTTTGAGCTATTATTGTAAGCCTTAGGCGTATGTGATTTGTTGAAGTTTGTTGGAATTTCCTCACTTTTATGTAGGTTCCCTTCACAATCTGGGCCTTGCATGGCTGCATATTGGAGGATTGCGGTTTAATCTCCTGGTTAGTAAGGGTTCAAGAGATCCAGTGTTGAAGTATGGTTTCAAGTATTCACACTTACTGGAGCAGACTCGTTCTCTTGAACTTGAAATTAAGGTGATTATATATTATTGAATGTCAAAGTGTTTATTTTATATCATTTGCTTTGTTATGTAACACTTTTGGTTTTTATACTGTATTTGTGATGGCCTCTTTTTGTTTTGTTCAATTTACCCCCCCAAACAAATCAATAATCAATTTGCAATGGTTTCTTGGTTTTGGCTGAATGTATTTTAATGTACTTTTTATAGGTCCGCGAGGAGTGCAATTATTTAGCTGGATTATTTATGTCCCGTATAACAGACCAAAACAAAGTATCCATGCTGGAAAATCTTCAAGCTGAACTAGAGATTGTCAAGAAAAAGGTGTTTACCCATCTGTTTCTAGATTCAACATTAGTATAGTAGTACTAGTAATTGTACTATTGCTCACAGCTTTGTGGTTTCTGTCACACCTACAAACACATGATAAGTGTCTAAGTTAGCCTTTTTTGGCTATGCATCTAGATTGTTTTCCGGTCTGATCCAAAGAAGTTCAAGAAACTCAGAGACGAGTGTATGGAGTTTAACAGCCTCATCAAGACTTCCATGTCTTTTGTTAACAACCCAGAATATCTGGACATGGATAAAATCCATAACTGGCAGGTACTTGTGTATTCACCTGTCATGTTTGATTTCTTGTAGTGAATAGTTGTGCCACAAATAATTTCCCTACTCTTTTCTTGTCTCCCATGTTGAACACCATTAGCTTTTCTATAATACTCACAAATTGCTTGCTCTGTGGTTCTTAGGAAACTGCTACATCCTTTATTGATCGGTTGTCAAATGAGTATTCTGCTTATGCTGACATAATTCAACCAATTCAAGTTGCTGTATATGAAATGAAACTCGGGGTCACACTTGTTCTGTCCAGTGTTAAGCAGATAACGCTAATGAAAAGCACGGAGCAGAACAGTGTGGACCAAATTGAGGTACACGTCCTTCATTCCTCACTGCCTGAAATGATTCAATTCTAGTTTGCTAATTTTCTTATATATGACCAGGAACTGGTGTACTCGTTTGTGAGATATCCAAGAGAATCTGCCTTCAAATCCTGCTTGATTACCACAGCTGACGGGGATCTAAACACGTTCCATTTTGGTGTCGATTTCCATACTGTTGATTGGGGAAGTCGAAGGTCTGTGTTGTATAAAATGGTTACAACTATAAAGGATGCCAATTCAGCTAACAAGGTAACATTATCAATGTGACTCCTTTTTCCTTTTTCCTATTATGCCACACCTTCGTTATGTTTCGTTCTCTTAAATTTTCCATAACTAGTGATTGTCAATAAAACCTATATTGTTACTGCATGCAGATGTCAAATTTGCAACTGCAAGCATCAATCAATCAAGATACAATCATTCGCATTATGCTGTCGGTTGCAAGCAGTTGTGTGTTGGATAGATCATCCTTCCAAGTTCGCATCTTTTACTTTTGTTTTCTAGTCCCTCTGTTATAACTTCAGTCAATCATTGTGCTTGCAATGTTCACTGAAACCATCAGTTTATTAAACTTTTTGTTTTATCAGGAACTGAACCACATATTTGAGTGGTTTGCATATCATTGGATGAAGTTGAAAGAAGAAGCCAAAGTCAAAGAAGCGTTTGAATCTCAGGAATACAAATTCAGGCCACGTGCGCTTAAGACTGAGACAATATTCGAATTTGATGAATCTATGTTAAGCATATTTTCCTCGAGTGAAACTTTTCAAGAATGGCAAGATTTCATCTCTCAAGATGAGGCTGCTGAAATGGTATTGCTTCGTTCTGTATCACGACGATAATTGCAATATTAAATTATATTTGATATCCCCTATTTCCTTTTTTGTAAACGCATTTTTCATCTCCTCAGAAGGAAGCTAAAGTGGAAAGTGATTCAGTGACAGAAGATTTGGAATTGATTCCAGAGTCTATTCAGAAGAAGCTTGTTCAGGTTCACGATCGATTGTTTGGATCGGTGGATCTCACCTTACATGTAAGTCTTTGAAACTTTATATGACACTTCACTTCTACATACTAAAATTGGTGTTAAAAATGAGCCTTTTGTTGTATCCTTATTAGTAAAATTCATTCCTAAATGTGTTACTCTCTTCCGAATCTTACTAAAGAGTACTTCTCAGCCTGGAGCATTCAACGTGCCAGAATCGGAAAGTATGCAATCCTTCACCGATGCATACTCTTTGGGTGTAGGAATAGTTGATGGTATGATTTAACTGTCATGCACAGTGAAATATCTTTTTTTGTTTTCTTGTGTCTGTTTGGTGAATTCTGAGCTTAATTCTAATTCTCTGGATTTCAGGACTGGGCGGTCTTTCTTCATCATTGTTGGATGCTAAACTTGCACCAGAACATTTGCTTCACCTTTCTCTAGATCTCAACCAAAATAAAGGAAGTCAAGCATACAATTTTTATAAGGTTGGTCTGCCTCTGCCTTTTTCAGAAGTTATGTGGTGAGTTTTAGTAAACATGTCATTTATTGAATCTCTTTTTTGGCCATTTAGGATCCCAATACCTCAGCCGTTGCTAAAATGGTGGAGGTAGTGACAGCTCTTCAACAGCGCATTGTTAGTCTCTGCAAAGAGTGGGAAGATCACCCTGGGCTCCAGAAGCTTCTAGAATTGACACAAATTCTTTTGTCATTGCCTCGAAAGACCTCTCTGGATAAGGTATGCACACTAAGCATTACCTTTTTATTCGATTCAGAACTCCTAAGTTCATTTCACCAAAATCCTTTTATGTTGACTTTATTTTCGACTATATTGCCCAACAAGTTGTACTTGCTACTCACTCCTTTTTTTGATACTCAATTACTGCATTTCGGTTGTGCAGGCTCTTTCAGGTTTACAATTTTTGTTAAATAGAATCCAGCTTATACAGGAAAATGGTTCCAAATTTCCGTTTAATGGTGAGTTTTTCCTTTGCTCTCGTTATGGATTTTTTGATTTTATTATTTGGTAAAGAGAATTGTCAATAACTGTTCTGATCCTAATTTTTGCTAATCAGATCACATTAAACAAATCACCGACCTGGCATCTTCATGGAAAAAGATGGAGTTTGAAACATGGTCTTCTTTAATTGATGAAGTCCAAGTTGAATGTGACAATAACGCTGCCAAGGTAAATGAAGAGCTATTTTCTTTGATCAATTTATATTATCGATACATACATTGTCCTTTTGACACCAAAATGATACTTATAACTTGACCCTTCAGTAACAATTTCGCATTTATTGATAATGGCTCTTCAAAGTTCGAACAAATGTTGGAACTGAATTTAACTTAGTTTAACTCGAGACTCCTTTTTTGCTTAGTGTTATGCACTTGACCTTTACCTAAGAATTTGGTAAGCTGTGATTTTGATAAGTATTTTCTTGAACCTCATTGCAGTTGTGGTTTCCTCTTTATACATTGCTTCGACTGAGAGATACATTGGACATCGGTGAATATGTAAAATCCACCATCGAAAGGCAAGTTTCAATAAACACAGTCACTTATGCCGACCGTCATGATATTCTCAAAATGCATTTCTGATTCTTGTAATGATGCAGCTTAGAGGAGTTCGTTCACATGTCAAGCATAGGAGAGTTCAAAAGACGCCTCCATCTTCTCCTCGCTTTCCATGTCCAGATAAGTCGAGGGTTACTCCTTCAATGCTATTCTAGGTATGTTCTATTTTTCATCAGTAATCTTGCAATTAGAAAAAACGGATGATTGAACCTAGGGATTCGTATCCAGTGATGCCAAGCAAGTTAAATGCAAGTTACAAGACGATGTGGTTTTGTAACTCAACCCTTTTTGTAATTTACATTAACTTGCTTGGCATAACCGGATACCAAATCTCAACCTAGCCTTCGGAAATTGTTACGTATATATTCACTTCTCTCTTTTTCAGTCCTCGCGAGATGGAAAATCTGAAGATCTTGTACCATGTGTTGGGGTACTACATGCAATTCCTACCTTTGTAAGTAACTTTTTATTCTTAGATTATCCATGTGTTGTTCACGATCATGCAACTGTATTAAGTTGATTCATATCTTACAGAATTTCGGAGCATGTCAACAACCACAAGGCAACTGTTCAAAAGGAATTGGATGAACTTTTGAAGCTATGCAAATGGGAGCATCCTGAAAGTTACCTTAACATGGCAAACACAAAACGGGTTCGCCAGAAGCTAAAAAAGCTTATTCAGAAATATACTGTAAGCATTAGTTCACTGTTGCTTATTAATATCTTCATGTTCGCAATGGGTTGATAATACTTGTTGCCTTCTGAATGTTTATTTTTTGCAAATACTGACTCTTGTGCTGCGTATCTATTTACAGGATGTACTTCAGCAACCTGTTATGGTCATTCTTAAACAAGAAGAAATAAGACGGGGGATAAATACTCAGTCAACTCGTGTACCTAATCCTCTCACTGATACTTCAAGCAAAAGTAATGGCTTGATAGACACTCCTTTGAGCCTCAATGACTTTGAAGAGACCAAGTGCCTGTGGTTTGAGGCATGGAGACAAAATGCACATTCTTATTGTGAAAACATGACTTCTGGTAAAATATCATCCATAGATTAATCTAGTAGACTGAAAAATTGCGATCGTTCAACAAGACTATTGATATAATCTTGACCGGCTCTATCTGTGTATGCTCATAGATATTGCTACCATTGTTGAGGGAGGATTAAACTCTCAAGCCGGAGATGTGGTGTATCCTGAAGAACTGAATGCTGTCTGGTCCACCTTGAAGAACCTTTTCAACACTGCTAAAGGATGCAATGAGTTATGGAATGATATGACTACGAGCTTAGGAAAGAGGAGAGCTTTGTCTGAATTTTTAAAGCTTCTAGAAAGTTGTGGACTGTCAAGACACAAATCAGCCTATACTGAGGTACTTCATGGAGCCTTTTACATTCATTTAGTGGATTTCTTCCATTTTCAGTACTACATTAGTATTTACCTGAAAGTCTGTGCCATCATTTGATATTTTATCCGCGATTTGATTAATGTTCTCATACTTTATTGATACTGCAGGATCAACATAAACATAAATCAAATGCGTGTAGTCAGTGGTTCCTCCAGCCATCATATGACACAAACCATTTGCTGATAAAACAGAGTGATAGGCTTTCTGCCAAAGCTTCTTCAGACAAAGTAGAAGTCCTGCCTGCACAGGGTTGATGGATGAGTGGAAAACTGCAAACCAATACCATTTCAAGAGTATGGCATCTGTAGAGCTTCTAAGGCTAATCCGCTTAAGCTTTCACACGGATTTTAATCTTGAGCAGGTTGGTTTCATATATGTTAATCTTTGACATGATTTGTTTACTGCGTGCTCTACAAATGTAATTGAGTAATTTTGCATCTCACGCAGGTTAGGAGAACAGTATCATATCTCGATCATTTCATAATAATCCAACAGGAGCAGAGAGCATCTGCTTATGCATTTGCGAAGCAAGTGAGACAGCTGGAAAAAAGCCTGTCAATTTTGAGGAACTTAGTGATTTCTTCTCCAAATAGTGAGAGTGAGTGGGTCGTCTCGTTCATTCCACAACAACAAAAAGCATTGCAATGCATGTGGCAACAGAAGGTAGGGCTGAGCCATAGATCATTCTATTTCAGTATCTTATTAACCATTATGTCATTAAATTTTTGCATCTCTTTGCAGCGAATATTCGATCATTTGTGCACCATGTTGGATGAGGCAGATTCATTCTTGAAGTTGGTTGAAAATCTCCATTTGAACACTTGCCAAAGTATCAAACCATGGGCGAATAAACTTCAAAATTCATTCAGAAACTTGTTCCGGACTGTCAAAATTCAAAGGTAGCTAGCCAATGTTTCATGTTTAAAAAATTAATATCATGATAATTTTCGGTCGTCATAATTTCTATTTTACAGGAAACGTTGGACCACTTTCTCCTCGACAAGGAAAGGGGAATTACTACTGTCAGTGGTTCACATCAGTTCTTAATTGTTATTTCGAAGCAAGATGTAGAAAGGGTTGTCATGAAAAATTTCAGGACATTGACAATGATTGAGGAAAGTTTCCTTACATTCCATGAGAATTCAGTGCAACAAGTGTCGATTGAGGAGATTATGCTTTCTCAGTTTTTAGATATATTTAAGGAGGTAAAATCAATGCAAGAACATTTTCAATCGGCTATTGAAACAAGACTCGAAATCTCAGTTGCTTCCGGAAGTTATTCTGAACTCTACTCCAAGTTTCGTGAGTCTCTCAAGATATCTGTAGAACTAGCTGCAGTTACAACTCTGACTCTTGGCTATTCTCAGAACGATGACCATCTATTAGATGAGTTTTTAAGTAGGTATTCCTTCTTGGACATCTCTTTTCAACTCATACACGAGCAAGTTGCAGCTCGAAGAATTGTGTGATAGTCTTCTCAAGACAATTGTTTACGCTGTAAGCCCATTCTCAGCCTTTTGTACAATATTTATTGATATGTAACTTGCTGCATGGTTTTTATGTTGATTTACATTTTCAGGTAGAGCTAGTCAAACAGGACAAGGATGGAAGCACTGCTCTGATTTCCGAGCTCGGAAAGAAGTTGAAGATGTTGGAGCAATTAACAGACAAAATTTTAATATTCAGTGATGGACTTCTTCGAGATTTCCTTATAACACATAAAACAGTATGTCCTTGCAGTGTTCCATATGTGTCCATCTATCATTCTGTACTTATTTATTTCACCTTCAATGTTGAAAGAAAAATAGGTACTCTATTATTAAAACTGTTTATGGCACTGAGATGCTTGTTTTATTGAAGGTGTGCGCTTTATCTCTTTTCCTCGCCGATATTTTTGCATCCCTTTATTCCAAGGGGTTTGGAAATTCAGAAAAAGAAGAGGACGGCAGTGATGACAAAGCCGAGGACGCCAAGGGAACCGGTATGGGTGAGGGTGTTGGAGCAAAGGATGTAAGCGACCAACTAGAGGATGAAGACCAGTTGCTTGGTACACTTGAGGTATGATTTGATATCGCATACACATGGTTGATTTATTGTTAATTTCAACGTGGTGATCTTATACCCAAATATTACTAAATTTTGTCGCAGAAAAAGGAAGAACAAGATGGTTCAAATGAAGATCCAGGCAAGAATGACAAGGGAATTGAAATGGAAGAAGATTTTGCAGCCGATACGTATAGTGTTAGTGAAGATTCTGGGGAAGAAGAAGATGACAAGGAAGACGACCAAGATGAGCAGATTGATTCGGCCATGGGAGATGCTGGAACTGAGAGTGCTGTTGTGGACGAAAAAGGTTGGGATAAGAAAAACGATGAAGAGCCTGACAGCAACGAGAAATATGAGACTGGATCGTCAATGAAAGATCAAAATGCAGACGATAAGGAACTAAGAGGTAAAGATGATAAGGAGGATAATCTTCCAAATGATATGTCAAAAGAACTTGATCCTGCTGAGGGTGATGATGGTAAGGAGGATGGTGAGAACGGAGAAGATTTAGATGAGGCCGAGGGTATGGAAGATGCAAAAATGGACAAGGACGAGGCGTTTGCAGCGCCTACGGGGTTGGATGTAGATGAAAATGATAAAGAAATTGAAGAAAATATGGATTTAGACCCTCAGGAAGATGGAACAGATGAAGCTGAAAACGGTGAAGAAGGATCTGAGGGTGGCAAGGATATTGAAGAGAACATAGATGAAATGGATGTGACTTTAGATCAAGGCGAGGAAGTAGATGAAAAGGCTGATACGGATAATATTGAAAAGAGTAATGAAGATGATTCAAATATGGATGTGGACGTGAATGGTGAAGATCCGTCAGGAACACGAAGTGCTCCACAACCGAAAGTTGATATGCAAGCAATTGGTTCAAACTATGCACCTGAAGTCAACTGGTCCAATAGCAGTGATATTCAAAACAACCCCACTTCTGCCGAAGGCTTGCCTGGGAGTGCTACATCTGAAAACGAAATCATGATGGCCGACTCATCTGAGAAAGGTAGACCCACAAATGACAAGTCAGATTCCCAAGCTCCTGAACAGAGTGCCTCGAAATCTCAGAAAACCCAGCCAAATCCGTTCCGAAGCATTGGGGATGCGCTTCAGGAATGGAAAGACAGAGTAAAAGTTTCGACAGATATCGAGGATGGAGAAATGGATAATCCTGATAACATGGTTGGAGATGATCCAGATGAATATGGATATGTACCGGAGTCACAAACAGGAACTGCTCAGGCTCTTGGAGCAGCTACTTCTGATCAGGTAAATAAGAATCTAAATGGAAACAAAGCAGATGAGGAACTGGTTGCACATGATGATAATGTTTCCGAGATGGATAGCAAGCCAAACAACGTTGAGAGTAACCCTGTTCAGAATGGTGTATCGGTTCCGGGAACAAACTGGATGAACCTACACAGAATAGACCTATTGAAGCCCAATGACAGAAGAACCAGTTTCGGAGGAAC